>VDFB02083991.1:168797-398225 GCA_007258455.2 Sequoia sempervirens | reverse complement strand
AAGCAAAGGCATAGTTTAAAAGTTGGCGGCTAAAGGTATGTAATCCATGAATGCAGATTAAATGCATTAAAATATCAGGGAAATGTAAGCGCAATGCATGAATGCAAATTAAATGCATTAAATGACATCTGGTTGGAGGTGAACGCGCTGGAGTGGCTTGGTGAACATGCATGGACAGGCTACTTTGGTCATTTAATATAGAGTTAAGCCACTTGTTATGCATCTTTATTACTTTGTGTGTGTTGTTTTTTTGTTCTGTAAGCCTGTGTTGTGAAAACCTAGAATCTGCAATTGCTTTGAGCTTTGTTGCTATGATGAAAGCATACAGGATAAAGGAATTTTATGACCTGTTGTAGTTAATGTGCTCATAGGCACATATGCAAAATATGGAAACGTATAGAAGAGAAGCGAATTGTTCAAAAAAACTTGTCAAAGAAATGTGGTCCCATGGAATGCAACAAGTGTTCACAATGGACACTTTGGTTTTTGTGTGTTAAGTTTGTCAGATAGTGCAATTTGGCATGAACAATGTTGTAGGCATCACATGAACAATAGAACTATTCAACACTGAACTCTATGCTTGTAATAATTATTGGAAAAGCTATAAATGCCATAGATGAAATAATATGAATAAAATTCTAGTTCCTGGTATTCTTGAAATGCAATGAAAAAATTGCTATAAAGGCATAAGACAAGGTTGTGTAACATATTGCCATTCCTGTATCTAATTTATTTGAACACAAATGCTTTACACACTTGATTGCAATAGTAACATGTCTACGAAAATGGGACAATAGAGATCATAAATCAATAGTTTTTAGTGTGAGTATATATGTATCCTGATACACATAAGCTTATCCGGCATTCATGAAAACAACTACTATGTATAGGGAAACAGTTAATTAGTGTTACTATATGCGTTATCCATATAACATAATAAATTGGTACAAGGCTAGAGTGGCAGATCCATAAATACATGGATGCATGTATACGCAGTTGCATACAGGGATACGTAGAAGCATAGATGAATACATGGACACATGAATATGTGCATATGTGCATATGGACATTGAAGCATATATACATGTGAATACGCATATATGCAGTGAAAGAAACATATGGATTTGTGTATACAGGAGTGTACTCTATACATTAGAATGCATGATGGAAAAGTGACTATAAAGTACAATGCATAAAAGCAGCCTGGGAAAGACTTGGTTGCAGGAACAACAAAAAAATGAAAAAATTCAAAGGAAAATAACCATTTATTGTCTCAAGTAACTTTTTAATGGGTCTAGAGTGTGCAACCATAACAACTTCTAATTGGTCACCATAAATTCTTGAAAGCGTAAGAATTAGAAAGCAAATATTGGAAAAGCTAGGAAGGACAGAATGCAAAAAGGAACATTTAAACTATATAGTTTGAATGGCATTATGCATGGAGCAATAATAATTATTGAACATATATGTCAGATGTACATAGAGAACCATTGTCTTCATAGGTGCAAAAACAAAATTAGAGTTTCAGATGTCCATATTCTAGAAGACTTTAACATAGTAACCTATAGAAGTGTCTAAATGTATAATAGCAGTAGAGTATTTTAAAACCAAAGATGTCTTTAACATGTGAGAACTAGTGAAATGTCTTGGAGCATGGAAAGGTGAAAAAGTAAAAGTCTGAACAATGTAAATCTGTGCTCCTCTATTCCTAGTTTCCTATAAAGCCAATAAAATGCTATGTATTAGAAACATAGTTTGTATGGATAGTGATTTGAGGTACTGGTTCAAAAGAAAAAAAGTTTACATATGAATGACTTTATTACCTTCTGGTGGTGTTTCCTGTCTATTTGTCAATGCAAATGGCTTCAACAATGGCATTGTTTTGGTCAAGGCTAAAATGTCCTTCAGCACTGAAGTCCCGTAGGATGAATATCACTGCTGACTTGTCCTTAATGTAGTCTTCATAGCTGAGCCTTTGCGGTGTGGGAAATAGACGGTGCATGGTGGCCTGGTCAATTGAAGACTGAATTGTTTGATTGTCATAAGTTGTTATGGTGGTTTTAAGTTGTAAACAGAATGTATAATTGACTTGCTGGTTGCACTATTTGCAGTGAGCAGTTTTTTCTTGGAGTGTGCCATAAGCAGTAAATTTGAATTTTCATTTTGGGCAACATGCATGAAATGGATTGGAAAATGCATTTGCTGCTTTTAGAGTGCCAGAAACCTATAGAATATGGTTCAAAATTGTTAGAGGAGACAAAAAGAATAAGTTTGGATGCACTAGATTTTTTAAAAAAGAATGTTGTTACCTTGAAAGTTTAATGTAGTAGGTTGTTGAGTTTTTCCAAGCTTCTTTTGTCATTCAAGGTATCGATGAATGTTGATCGACATGTGTGAAATGTGTTGCTTTGATCTATTTTTCTTACAACATTTTTGAAAAGCATTGCAGGTGTTTTATTTGTATGCAACTGGTCTTCGAGTGCAAAGTATTGTTGCTCATATGTTAACCGTAATAGCAACTGCAATTCAATGAGAGGATTAGATTTTGTTCCGGAAATTGTTATAGAGACGACTGCAGAACATTTGAATCTTGAAACTAAAAGAAGAGTTAAAATTTCTATAGACCGAAATACCTGTGCCCTGTCTATGTCAGTGTGGCCATCTTTGGTGTCAATTGCAAATTGGGTACCCATTTTTCTGGCACCAACTACTAGCGCAGCTATTGTGCCAGCTGGGTACTCATTTATAGTTGTTAGCAATTGGCTGATAGTTGTACTTAGGATGAATTTGTACTCTTGATAGAGGAGGGGGATGTTTTCAGTGCTGCTTATGGCTGTTAAAATCAAAATGCAATCACAGTCACCTCTGTCATAATCTATCCTAGGTGCAACTTGGAAATCTGATATTGAAATAGCTAATCCCGGGACTATCTTAGGCTCATGTTGATACACGAGGTCTCCACTAACAATTAACGTGATTGTCATTTCTGCTTTGTGATCTGTCAGATCAGCACGTAGCATTTCCCATGTTTTGTTGGCCTTATCCAATGTTGCATTGTAGACAACAAGGACATCACCCTGGAAGGTGTCTCCAGCTCTTCTTGCATTTAGCTGTTCGATTGAAACAATTCTAGGTTTCTTGACTCTTGTCCTACAAGGAACAAGGATAATGTCAATAAAATGCTAATTTTATATTAGCAACTTGGGCAAATGGCGGTACATTGTAGAACAAAGTACTTTACCGTTGTGCTGATTCTTCTTGTGCAATTTGCACCTGTTTGGCTTGTCTTTTTGATACATCTTTTGGGGTCCTGCAAAGAATTGGAACAATGTTTATTGAATATTTGTGATTTGGGCGAATGAGTATGAAGGAATAATACTATGTGCACTTTACCGTTGTACTGATTCTTCTTGTGTGGTTTGAATTTGCTTTGACTGCCTTTTAGTTTCATCCATAGATCTCCTGCAAAAAATGGATATAGCATTGGAAAAGACATTGCAATGCATAAAGGTGATATAAGGCTATAAGTTCTATAAAGTTGAATTTGTCTATTGTGCAACATGCAATTTTAGAAAAATTGGATTGTGATCAGTCCAATATGCTTCTGATATATAGGTAGAGCATATATTTGTAGCCGTGTTGGACCAAATGTGATCAATGACTGAGTTGCCTATGCTGTGTTGTTGGTTCAACATAAATTGTATGTTGTTCTATTGCATATAACTGTGAAGCATTTTTTTGCTTCTGCTTTCTGAAGACATGTCAACATTAAAATCGCCTAAAATGTACATGTTTTCTAAATTTGTGGACCCAATAATTATTTGCAACATTGCAATTACTTCATCTATGGTAGTTGTAGGTCTTGCATAAATATTACAAAGAGTTCATTGTTAGATAGCATTACTGTTAATGTGATAGCTTCAATATTTGAAGTTTCATGTTGTGTTGTTTTTGACAAGAGCAAATGTTTCCTAGTTAAAGTTGCTATGCCATGTATGTTATGTACAGAGAAGCTATCAAAATTCTGCAGCAAGGTATTTAGCTCAAAGTGATGCATATGTGTTTCTTGGAGACACAAGATATCATATTGCATTATGCGATAGTCATTGACAATGTCTTCTGCATGTGCTTTCAAGCTACGAGTGTTCAATGTACATAGGAGGAAATGTGATTTGTTTTTTGAACATGTTATTAGATTATCAAGTTGCCATTGTGCACATGTCTGAAGACGAGACATTTCTAGTTGCATTTTGTCTTTAACTTTGAAGTTTTTTGTAGTTAAAGGTTGTAACAGGAATAATGACTCTACTAATTTTGTTCGTGACAGAGCTGTATAGGTTAGTCCCTACTGTCTAATGCCTGTGGGATCAAAAGCCAAGGCATCCATTGTTAATCCTTGGGATCGATGTATGGTTCGTGCACATGCTACTTGTACTGGGAATTGTTTTCTAGTTGTAATTTTGTTGTTTATTGTTATTTTCTGGATTGGCCTAGCAATGCATTGTATATGCACCTAGTCTTTGTCAATGATAGTAGAATAGCAATGTGCTAGTTTTGTGTGCTGGTGATGTCCAATTGATGGGTCATTAAATTTAATCCAGACAATATCAATATTGTTTTTTGATGTATATGCTTTAAAAATTCCATCTGAACCGTTGACGAGGCCATCTTGAACATTGTAATTGCCTACATAAAGCTCAACAAGAATGTTTGGTTTCAAGCATATTTGTGATGGAAGTGTCGTTGTGTGACTATAGACTCGTATTATATTAAGGTCCTCGTTAACTTCATCTATCGCATCTAGCACAACCATTTGGGTTGGAATGATTGATAGCATTTTGTTGTTATGTGCTTGAACATCTATTCTCCTATAGAAAAGGTGTGGAAGCAATGGATCTAATGGTACAGGACGAAAGAAAATTTTGTTGATATAGTCTATATCATGAGTTGTCTGAATGCCTACTCGTAGTCTATTAAGAATTGAAATAAATATTTCATCTTTTTGTCTCATGGTAGTCACCAATGAATAGCATTTTATGTGGTCTTTCCAGAAACTATAAGGCATTAATTCAATTGGAGTAGGCCTATTTTCAAAAACCACAGAGTCAAGGATAGGTTGTGCCTGGTAAAGGTCACCACAAAATATGGTATCAAGGTTCCCAAAGTATGCTGTAGACATTTGCATTATGTCCAGTAGTCTTCTATCAATATACCGTAGAAATGTTGAGCCAACTAATGATATCTCGTCTATAAGAAGTATGCGCAATTGATCATAGTGCTTTGACATAGTGTCAAGTACTTCAGTGTTCAGTGGCAGGAATTCTGATGTATTAAAAGGTATGTGAAATGCTGAATGTAATGTGAATCCCCCTATGTTATATGCTGCTTTACCTGTATATGCAGTTAATAAGCCCTTGGGTTTGTCTGGATTATTGTCAACAAAATTGCTATACATGCGAATGAGAGCTTGGTAGATGGCTTTTGCTGTAAAAGTCTTTCCTGTTCTAGCTCCTCCAGTCAAAAACAAGTGCAATGGATTTTGTGGATTTTTCATCTTTTTTATGAGAACATCCTTAACAATTGCTTGTTGTTCTTTATTTAACATTCATCTTAACTTGTAGTATTCATTGTTATCTATAATCTGTGGGTGCTTTGTAATTTGAAATCCATTGGAGTACGTGGTATTTGGGTTAGAATGACCTATGTTTGGAAGGTCTGTTTGAATGTCATATAGTTCTTTCTGGGAAAGCTTTGCTTGCATTGGCAGGTCAATGAGACTTTTATCTTCGAGAGACTGAAGATCATTTATAGCTTTGTCAATGTCACCCCATGCGGAGTTTGGGCTGTGGACGAACTTTGCATTGTTTGTTTGAATGGTTTGTCCATGGTACATGTATGCATGTTCCCAAGAATGAAAGTTTTGTTTTAGTGTATACTCATTAATGGTAAATGGAACATAGAGAACCAATTGCTCTCTACAATGATTCTCTAAATCAAAGTGTTTGTTGAAATTGATAAACCATATAACATTGGGTTTGGCCTTTGGTTCAATTGTAGCACTGTATTTGTTGTATCTTGAAACAAACTTTGCAAGACATATGTCCACCATTGTTTTAGGGAGTTTTAATTAGTAGTCTATAATAGATTTTGCAAGAATGTTTTCTGATTCATCTGGCTCATTGCTCAATTGTTTAACAGATTTGAGTATAAATGTGCGATCATTGTCAGATCGCGTATCAATGAATATACATTTTCTTGAACTGTAATTTAATGGCAATGAAAAAACAATATGTGCAGCTTGTTGTGATGACATTTGTTGCAAGTTAAGCATGGCATTTCCAAGTTTACTTACCATTCGTATTGCATCAATATTGTCTTGCTTGTGGTCTGTACGTATTCTTTTGAATGC
This sequence comes from Sequoia sempervirens, assembly GCA_007258455.2. Taxonomy (NCBI): domain Eukaryota; kingdom Viridiplantae; phylum Streptophyta; class Pinopsida; order Cupressales; family Cupressaceae; genus Sequoia; species Sequoia sempervirens. The sequence goes on along the minus strand of VDFB02083991.1, from coordinate 391,816 downwards.
ATATGTCATTGACTTGTCTACTTTTGCAATATATGAGCTACAGTACATAGCAGCAACATATGCATTTAGGACAAATTGTGCATCTGTATTAGCCCTCCAAAGATCTGGAATTTTCCTTGAAAAACTATTGTTCCATATTTGTGATGGTTTTCTTTGTAAGAAAAGCGTAGGCTTGTTTAATGTTGAGCTCAAAGCTTCAATGTATTCATTGTCGCTTAAGTTTAATTCTTTTAAGAACATTTGAAAAGTGAATGTTTCGTCATAGTTTGCTTTTTGGAGTTTTGAAAAGATATAAGTGGCATTTGCAGTTATCGCTTCAGTCTTTTGGAGTATTGGTAAAAATATAGTTGACTCTTGCATTGGTGGGAAAGGAAAATTGTACCTACAAAGTTGTTTTCTTGATCTCTTGCATTTCTTTGTATGATGGTGTTTGTGTAGCATTGCCAAAGGAGGTTCCAAATTTTCAGTGTCGTAGGTAATATACTTATCAACAAAAGCTATGACGTCCGTGTTGTTATTTCCTGTGTAGATTGGTTCATTTTTAACCCATATGAGGAAATGATCATGTTCATTTCCTCGATTTTGGAACTCAGTGACTGAGAAGTAATCAATGACATTTCCAAAGAAAGAGTCATCTGTAAGTATCAATTTTTTTATTGCATTGATTCTATGTTTATAGTAACGTGCACAAGTGATAGGATCTTTTTTGATTAGTTCAAATTTGTCAATGTGTGTTGGGTTATTAGATTCTTGACGGTTTTGTGCTAATTGGTGTAGATTGTGCAGCTGTTGTAATGTTTGAATTAGTGGATCCCAATTTTGCTCAGCACTAGAGAAAGTGATGAAAAATGTCAGTGGTCCTAGTTTTCGAATCATAGCAAATACATTTTTCTTAAGTTGTTGTGAATAGTCTGGAGAGATTCTTATTCTTTTGAAATCAACGTATCCAATATTTGATTTAAGAATTTTTTCTAGGTTTGGTTTGTGTTTAACGTCTTTCACAAATAGCTTTCGCCCTTTTAACTGGCCCTTGCGGGTTCTTATTGTCATTGTAGACAGTACTTGTTGTATTAGAACCTTTATAGCTTTGAAAAAAATGTTTGTTGTATGATATGCAAATTGTCTTTGTGACTGTAAGAGCTCCCAACATACTATTTTCTGATACGTAAAGTTTTTTACAATGTCATTATCACGTGGTTTGCCAAAGAATAAAGTTGGGAAATTCATTTCTTCAGCATAGATGTCCTTAAATATTCCAATTGGGTACTTGTGCTCTGTAGGTGCAATTTCAATAATCCTGTCCTCCATGTTATGGATATTTCTAGACTCAGTGAATCCATGTATCAATGTTTCTGATGGGTTTTCATTTTCCATTTCACTGTCTGATTCTATTTCACTTGTATTTTGTGGACTATTGGCTTCGTTTTCTTTAGTGCATTGGAGAAATTTTTGCCAATCTTGGTTTATGTGGACTTCGTGCATTTTGTATAATGGTGTCCTTGTTAATTGAGTCAAAGCTTGCATGATGACATTTGGGCGCACCATGCCTTTTTGAAATGCATTTTTGTATTTTAAGCGTATTTTCAATGAAACAACAATTGTTTGTGTGTTGTTAATTGATTGTGGTAATGCTCTCTGTACAATGTTCATGTCAACAGGGACATTTATAATAGAACCTGTTAGGCCTATTTGAGACCTTTTGAACCCTAGTTCCCAAATCTGTGCAAATGCAATTCTAAGTGAGACAAGTCGTTCTTCTAGATGAGTTAAATTTTTCACATAGCACAATGGTCTGTTAGTTCTTATTTTCTGTGGCGTAGCATACTTTGGAATAGTGGACTATTTCAATGCAAAGTAGCATACATTGCATATGAGACCTGTGAATGGTAAGGAATCTGATTGTACTAGCTTACAATATAGCTGTTTTTGTTTTTCTTTGAAAATCCTGATGTCCTTGTTCAAACAGAGCACTTGGCAAATTGCACATGGGTATTTTGGTGTATCTTGTATTGTTGTTTTATAAATTTCTATTGGTGTCAATGTTTTTTTTTTCTTTGGGCTGCTGCGTACACTTTTTTTTTGTTTTTATTTTCTAATCAAGTTCTTCAAGTGATTAAGTCTTATTGTTGATTTATGTTTAAAATTATTCGCTATGACAAATGGTATCAAATTTTCCTTTTTTTTAGGCAAAGCATGTGGCTTGGTCAAGTAAGTATTTTTGTATTGTGGATGATTTCTGATCAACTTTTTAAGTTGGAGTAAGCTTGTTGAGCATTGGCGAGTTAGATTTTGGGCTTTGATACTTAGTAGCAGCTCAAAATTTCCAGCCAAAGGGTTTGTATCATGGAACAGTATAGAGACTGATTTTGTATATCCAGAATCATTGAAATCTAAGTACTTTCTTGATGTTGTCAATGACCAGAGGCTTATCTGTATTTTTAACCATTTGGATATCTAGTGAATGCAAAAAAAGTCACCCCACAATCCACGTTCGCTATGGTCTATGCATGGGCTTGCAGACAATCACATCTTGCGGAAGTATGTTTCTTGATCATGTACTTTGTGCAATGTATATAGAGTACCAGGATTTAGTTCATTATTATATGATTTAATTACTTTGTCCTTTTTTTGAAAGCAAGCCAGGAAATAATCTATAGCTCCATTGCGTAATTGAGTTGAGGTGTACTGGTTGTTAAGTAGCACTTGAAGTGAATCAAACAAACAATTGCCAACATTGTATGCAAATGTGCTTAATCTACAAAGGCCTTCAGCTCTAAGGACATTGTCAATGCTTGATATTTGAGGATACTTTGGGCACAGTTTTTTAATCTCATGTGAACTTATGGGCTGTTTTGAAGTTATGTTTTGTGTTTCAATTTCTAACAATGGTTCAAAGTGTCCACTTAAAGGATTCATGTCATGAAATAGTATAGAGACTGATTCTGTGTAATCAGAACTATTGAACTGTAAGTACCTTCTTGTTGTTGTTCTTGACCAAAGGGATATTTGTATATTCAACCATTTGGATATCTAGTGAATGCAAAATACGTCACCCCACAATCCACTTTCTGTGCAATTTTCTTGTGGCTTTGCAGATAATCGCATTCTGCGGAAGTATGTTTGTGGATCATGTACTTTGTGCAATGTATATAGAGTATCAGGGTCTAGTTCATAGTTGTATGATTTTATTGCTTCTTTGTCCTTGTTTTGAAGGAAATACAAGAAGTAATCTATAGCTCCATTTCATAATTGAATTGATGTGTAACGATTGTTAAGCAATAGTTGTAATGAGTCAAACAAACAATCACCAACACTGTATGCAAAAGTACTCAATCTGCAAAGTCCCTTGCTCTTAAGCACGTAGTCAATGTTTGATATTTGGGGGCGCTTTTTTAATTCATAGGTGTCAACGTCTATCATTTTCTTTGTTTTTTGTGTAACCTAATGTGTTTGGGAATAGCAAATGCTGGGTATGAATAGCATTTAATACTAGTATCTAGATTACAAAATCTATAATTGTTAACATTGTCGCCTATGTGCTTTCACTCAATAGCATTCGATAGTATGAATCATGTTGTCGAGGATCTTGGAAGTTAATAATCTCTATATATGTTAGAAAATGGATCTTGAGTAGTAGCAGAAGTTTACGTAACATACCACACAACAAACAATTTAATAGAAGCACAAGGGGAAAATAGTATTAATTCTTCAACCTGACCTTGTTATTCATTGTCCCTCAGTAGGATTGTATGTACTTATTCCTGTTACATTGTCAAAGTGGATAAATGAGTACAATGCATGATGTATACTTTTAGTGCCACAAACACAAAACAATATTTTCAGGTAGCTTAGTTTACATGCAACAATTGGTTGACAAGAATCTTTTTTGCTCATATTGTCAATCTTAGTCTATGGTATTTAAATGATTTGTGTTGTTGGATTCCTTTGTTGCTATGTACTTCTAAGCGAGTGATTTTTTCCAAAGAAAAAATGATTTTAAAAGCTATTCAGATAAACATGAATTAAGTGGCATGTAGAGAATAGTTTGACAAATCTTTTATGTTTATAGAAAATCAGGGAAATGCAAAAGCATTGTTTGATCAAAGAAGATCTATGGCTTTTCTTATTTGTGGGAATAGCTTTTAAAATCATTTGTGTTTAGAAAATTTGAGGGAAATGCAAAGGCATAGGTCCATTGAGCAAAAGTGAAGGCATAGATTGACTAAATAATTTAAAAAAGAGATTGAAACTCAGAGGTGCAGGCACACAGTGCATACATGCGAAGCAAATGCATTAAATAACATGTGGGTCAATGAGAAACTGCTGGAATGGCTTGGTGGACATGTATAGCCAGGCTGCTTTGTCCATTTGCTATAGACATAAGACAACTGGTAAGCATGAGTATTACTTTGTGCATATTGTTTTTCTATTCTGGAAGTCTTTGTTCTGGGAGAGTTTATAGCGATTCAGCAGACTTTGTTATAGTTATAGTATCCAGAACTAGAAACGAGTTACTTGAGGCAATAAATAGTTTCTTTCCTCAGTTTTCTTTTACTTTAGAGGTTTAAAGCACATAGTGAAATTGACAATGTGAGAAAAAAAAAACTGTGGTTAATGTCATTTTGCATGTAAGCAAGACCATGGAAAAATATTGCATCATGTCTATGAGTGACGTAGTACATCATTCATTGTACTCATGTGCCATGTCAGCTTTTGAAATTAACTTTGTAGGCTTTTATTTGTAAAACAGGAAGATTAAACATACGTTAACTTGCAAAATGCATAGCAACTTGCCACAGCTATAAACAGTCCTATGAAAAAAATTGCCTTAAATGCATATAGGTAAAAACCAGTTGACATAAAACAAAGACTTATGACTCTAAACGCTATTTGAAACTACAAACAGGGTTTAAAAATTGCATGCTAGCAGTTCATTCTATTCTATGGATATTGTATAGAGGAAGTATAACATATTAACACATAAGCAAAACCTGTTCTATTGCTCGAAGACAAATTACTATTGCAATTGTGGATAATGCATTTTCCTGTTTGTATATGTGGAAACAACCCTCTAAATCATTTATGTTCAAAGAAATGAGGAATACAAGATGACAAAATGAATACATGGAAAAGAACTTTATGCAGTTATTATATTGAAGAATTTCAATTGCATTTCAAGAAAAGCAAAAAGACAAATTTGGAAAACTGACCTTGTAATCTGCTATCGAATGATCAAGTATACTTGTACAAATGTACAAATTGTGATAGGGACAAGCAATTTTTCCTAGTGTAGTTTGTGCGTGATTGTTTAAATACAGTTGAAAGCATTGAATCCCTGTCACAAGGACAAATTAGACAAATGAGTACAGTGAGTGACATATACTATGCTATTCATAAAAAGAAAACATAATTCTTATGTAGATTCATTCGAACGAGAAACAATCCAAGTAAGAACTTTTGTTTCTTAAAATGCAAATTGCATTTTTATAATTTTTAAATACTTATTGCTATTTGTGTACCCTATAATATAGAACATTTTTTTTGCATATGCATGCACCAAGGTAATTCTGTTATTGCAATGGTGGCATAAGCTCTTTAAGAGCAATCAATGGAATAGATCCCATATTTGCTTAAGCGCCTAAAAAAGTGTAAATAGGCCACAACAACTAATCAATACTAAGCCAAAAAACAACACAGACTTGTGCTAGCACTGTTAAGTTATGGTAAAAACAATTTCTAGCTATTGTTTAATGCCAAACTAGCTATCACTTAATAGTGAAAGCGACGTAAATATTGATTTTCTAACTAAATGGGGTCATTTCATTTCCATATGCATAAGTTTATTTTGTACCGTTATGTAGCACTTACTATTACTTGTGCAATGAAGCCACATGCAAGTAGAATTCATAACTCATGGCATTTAGATACACCCAAGGAGAAATACAAACCAAGGTTGTTGGCATCCTGATAAGAAAGATGATGCGATACATCCAATTAATGTATGCCACAACATCTTATTCAATGAAGATGATTTGGATAGAAATGTTACAAATCAGAATCCTTATTGGTGTCTGAGTAATCCTCTTTTTCAAGACTTTTCAAGGAAATTGCATGCCAATACTATCAGTGAATAAGTGGAATTAGATCTTTTAATTGACTTTGTTTGATTGGTCAAATGTGCACAAGGATAGTTATAATTATTTCTTTGTTTTAATTATTATGTATATAAATACTATTCAACAGTTATGTAATTAATTAGATATGAAATGACAAAAGGAAAAAGAAAATAAATTAATTAAGATAATTTGATTCATTAATTAATAAAGTGAATTATCGTGTAAAAGTAAAAAAATTAGAAGTTGCGAAAAAATCCTCTTTGCTTTATGCTTTAATGACAACGAGAGAGATGAAAGCAATTGTGGAGTTTAAGCTTATATCTGTAAATTGCATTTGCCTGACAGTTTGTAAAGTGCTTTTAACACATTGTCCTCATATTGTTTATAAGGTCCTATTATGGGACATGCTAACAGAACAGTGGCTCTAAAACTTGCACTATGGAACAGTTCTGCAGTAATTGAAGATATGCAATCTTTAGAGATCCCATAAGCGCCAAGTTATTGTTAAGCTGTCACATTCTACATTGGACAAAAGACAATTGCTTGTCCAAGGGACTAGTCTCTGAAAAAGTAGCATAGGCTAAGCACTATGAAACCCAATGTGCTTATGGACATTTAAATAAAAGAAAACTGATGAAAGAAACTATTTATTGCCTGGAGTAGCTTGTCTGCAAGTGTCCTTTTTTGGAACTACGACAACCTTTGCCTTGTCACTGTAAACTCTTTCGTAGAAAAGACATATCGACACACACATATATGTATACATATGTATATATGTGTACAGATACATCCATGTAAAGACAAATTAATGCATCTATGGACATAAACATATATGCATCCATATGATTACATGCATATACACATAGATGCACCTATACACACATACATATATGCATAGATATATCTAGAGTCAGATGCATACATGCATATATACATCTACAAAGGTCTACATAGATATGCACATAGGTAAATGCATATGCACATAGAAACATGCATACATACATACATGCACTGACACATTAAGCAGGAAGTGATTGTGATAGTGAACTAAAGTACTATGAAACACAGCCTCACGATGCACTTGAATGGAAAGGAACTATGGAGAGTAACAGATTATCATGTCAAGTAACTCATTTCTAGGTGTGGGGCCTGCAACCGTAACATCTCTTGCTTAGTGGCTACAAACTCTTCCTCAGAACAAGAGCTTACAAAACACAAAAAGCAACACACACAAAGTAATAGAAATGCATAGCAAGTAACTTAACTCTATATTAAATGACCAGTTTGATAACTTAACTCTACCCGCCAGTTTGATAAACTATGCCTTTGCTTAATTTTAATTAATCAATTTATGTGCTTGCAGTTTCCTGATATTTTAATGCATTTAATCTGCATTCATGGATTATGTACCTCTAGCTGCCACCTTTTAAACTATGCCTTTGCTTAAATTTATTTAATCAATTTATGCGTTCGCATTTTCCCAAATTTTTAAAACGAAAATGATTTATAAAGCTACTCGGATGAATAGAAAAATAAATAAATGCTAATTTTCCAATATATAAAATAGCTCTCCAAGTTCAAACTATACAAAAAAAAAGCAATATGTTAAATGGCGAAATGTGATTGGTGAATGCTGCTAGTTAAATGCATTCCAAGCAAATGCATAAGTATTTATGCCTACCAGCAGGAACTAATAAAAGCATTTCAACCAAATGCATAAGTATTCTCGCCTTGACACTAGGAGCCAATAAAATTGTCACTATAGAAAAACAGTTTATCCAAGTGAGTGCTATTAGGTTTGTTATCTTCAATTTCAAACTCCTTTGATGTTAATGCATTTTCTTTGGTGATAGAATATGGAGATTCCTTTTTGAATGAGAGTCTGGAAGAAAATGACATATACAAATAAATTTAAGCAAAGACATAGGCTAGAAAACTGACAGCTTTTATCAATAGAAAGGGGACGTTTACAGTGACAGAGCAAAAGCTCTTGTGCTCGTTCAATGAATACCAAGAGACAAGGTACTCAAGGCAACAAATGGCTACTTTTATCTATTTTTCTTCATTTTATCCCAGAAATGCAAGTTGGGTTTCACAATGCACGAAAACACATTTGTGCAAACAACTGCCAAAATTATAATTGCAATGGATGACAATGATAGTGTAATGGATACTAATAGTCCAAACATCAAAATACACCAACTAGTTTATTTTTAGATTCAATGGAAACAAGTATCAATTGGAAACAGATTAACCTAGTAGTCTATTTATCATAGGTTCATGAATTCCAAATTCACAAGTGCAAACATGGTTCCCTGCAGGCTTTTTCTATGCATTTTAACTATATTGCTGTTTTACATCGAGCTTAAAGAACCATTGCAACTATGGTTTCCAAATAGATTTAAATCAATGAATGTAAGTCAAGAAAGGTTTCCAATTACACTTAATACTTGAATCATGAAGCATCATTGCTTCAAGCTATAGCAAAAGTCCAGACATGGACACACAAGAAAATTCAACAATGACATCATCAAACAAGGATTTGTTTGCTATTACTATGACTAACTATTGAACTCAATTGACTCATCAGTCAAACAACTTGATTCACTATTGACCTAACTTGTTTCATAGCTATCTTGTTAAACTAATTAGTTAATTTCATTAAAGAGTAAAATATAGAATTGACTTAATTTGCACAAGCTAACTATAAGATTGACTTGTTCGTTAATTGACTTTGATTAATGGTTTAGGGACAGATGAGACAAATTAAATTGTCATGAGCAAAATGTGAGATGGACTTATTGGCTGTTACACCACATATACTATGACATTTTAGCTTTCATGAAATAATAGCGAAAGCAATAGAATAAGCAGATGGCTTCAACATACACGAAGATATACAATTAATATGGACAGCTATAGGCTGTTGAATATTTGTAGCATAAGGAATAGAAAGGAAGATGTTGCCAAAGATTTTGCAATTTCGGTTTACAATTGCGTTTTCTTCCTTGTCTATAAAGCCTTTTCAAGAAGTTCCTTTTTTTTTGCATATGAATGGCCATGATTGGTTTAATTGATTTGGTGTACAAAGATGTTTTATAATTAACTATAATTAACTTTTCATCTAAGCTTTAACGTATCCCTGTATGCAACTGCGTATACATGCGTCCATGTATTTTTTGGATGTGCCACTCTAGCCTTGTACCAATTTACTTTGTTATATGGCTATCGCATATAGTAACACTAATAAGCTCTTTCACTGTACATAGCAGCTATTTTCGTAAATGCCAGGTCGAGCTTATATGTATCAGGATACATATATACTCACGCTAAAAACTACTGAATTATGATCTCTATTGTCCCATTTTCGTAGACACGTTACTATTGCAATCAAATGTGTAAAGCATTTGTGTCCAAAGAAATTAGATAAAGGAATGGAAATATGTTACACAACCTTGTCTTATGCCTTCATAGTAGTTTTTTCATTGCATTTCAAGTAAACCAGAAACTAGAAGTTTATTCATTTTATTTCATCCATGGCATTTACAGCTTTTCTAATAATTCGCTATAACCAACCGTGGAACACAATTAATTCATCAGCCAATTAGCTTGATTTCTCACTGAATTAACTTGTTTGAAAGCTATCATGTTAAGCCAACTAGCTAATATGCCACATTCAGTATGACATTTGAGTTTCAAATAAGTCTCATGCATGCAAATCTGTTATCATGCTAAAGCCATGTAAACATAGATGTTCCAATTCCATGGGACCATTTTATTTCCATTTGTCCAAGTTCATTTCATTCCATTATCAAGAACCAATAATTAAATGTTTAAATTAGGTACATGCAACCAGAAAATGCAAGTAGGGTTTCAACAATGAGATTATCTAACAAGCATTTGGTTGCTATCACTATGATTAATGATAGAATTGACTTAATTTGCATGAGTCAAGTGCAAGATTGACTTGTTTGTTAATTGACTTTGATTAATGGTTCGGAGACAGATGAGACAAATTAAATTGTCATCAGCACAATGTGAGATGGACTTATTAGCTGCTACGCCACATATACTATGACACTTGAGCTTTCATGAAATCACCTCACACCAGCTCCATCAAATCATGGAAGGGTTATTCAGTGGCTTCACGTATGGTTCCCCTGCCATTCCAATGAGGGCAGAAAAGTAAAGAAATAAAATGTAAAGAGTGAATCTGATTAGGATGTTGAAAGACTTGTTAAATGAGAAATGGAAACCAAAACATTGAATTTGAGTTTCCATTATCTATTTTTGTTTAATTCTTGACTACTGTTTTGTTAAACTGTAGATTGTAAAACACATGGTGTTGTAAAAACAACAACTCACTGACAGTTGTAACACACAAGGTGTTGTAAAGTATTTTGTATTACTCTTGATTAGTTTTTATTGGAATTATTTTGTATTGCTATAATTACTTTATTACTTTCTATTACTGTATTTCAGTATGGACATTTCAAGGTGAAGAACATGAGACATATGCAATGCAATATCACAGGTTTAATTACCAAGGTATGAATGAGCAAGAACTTTTTAGTAGATAAAGGTCATGAACATTGAACTAATAGTATGACAGTCACCACAACATTTAAGTAAACCTATGCTCAACACTCTCTTTTCCATTATCAATTGTATTCCCAATTTCATCCATGAAGAATATCCTCAAAGATATAGAATACATGGATGCACAGGCTAAAGAACTTCTTCATGGATCAAAGATATGGAATTCATTGATGAAAGAAATGGAAATCATGGATCAAAGCGATGGCTAATAGTAGGATCTAGAGGTTGACAAAGTTCTTCATGGATGAAATTGGGAATAAAATTGATAATGGAAAAGGGAGTCTACACCATAGGTTAACTTAAATGTTGTGGTGACTGTCCTACTATTGGTTCAATGTTCATGACCTTCATCTACTCAAAGGTTCTTGCTTGTTTATCATGTAATATAGATTTTAGTGACTAGAGATGAATTGTGATTACTTTGAGCGTTTCATTTTTTTGTTATTTTGCAGATCTGTGTAGTCACAGGAGATGTTGTTGCTACAGAGTTAAGACCTGGGACCAAGCTACTTGATACATGTACCCATACACTATGACATTTGAGATTCACATAAGTCTCATGCACGCAAATCTGCTATCATGGTAAAGGCATGCAAACACTGATGTTCCAATTCCATGGGGTCATTCTATTTCCATTTGTCCAAGTTCATTTCATTCCATTATCAAGAACTAATAATTAAATGTTTAAACCAGGTACATGCAAATAGCAATGCAAGTAGGGTTTCATAGTGCTTTAAGACATTGTTATACTGTGATTATAAATTCATATTTTAAGCTACTTTTAGTATTATTTATTTCGAGCTTCTTGTTGAAATGCAAAGGTTTCATCTGCATTTGATAGGTATTATGTAGAAATCCTCTTGTCCATTTTACTTCATGCATGTGAGCCCTGCAAAGTCTATATATTATTGACTATTGCAAAGTGGTCCCATAAAGAGGGCTTTGGAACCAAAATCATCTAAACACGTGTAATAATGATAGCTTTTGAACTACAAGTGAACAGGGTGTTGCTTTGAGCTTTTCCGTTGTCATCAAAGCATAAAGGGTAGAGGGGTTATGTTAAAAGTTGTGGTTGTTGTCCTCATAGGCATAAACTCGTATTTTAAACTACTTTTTTACTTCATGCATGTGAGTCGACAGTGTGTTGCTTTTAGCTATTCCATTGTCATCAAAGCATAAAGGATAGAGGGGTTCTGTTAAAAGTCATGGTTGCTGTCCTCATAGGCATAAATGCATATATTAAACTACTTTTAGTATTATCTATTCGAATTTCTTGTTGAAATGCAAAGGTTTCATCTGCGTTTGATAGGTATTAAGCAGAAATCCTCTTGTTCATTTTACTTCATGCATGTGAGCCCTATAGAGTTTGTATTTTTCTAATTGTTGCACAGTGGTCCCATAAAGAGGACTTTGGAACCAAAATTATGTCAACGTGTGCGATAATGAGAGCTTTTCAACAATTAGTCAACAGTGTGTTACTTTGAGCTTTTCCGTTGTCATGAAAGCATAAAGGATAGAGGGATTGTGTTAAAAGTCGTGGTTGTTGTCCTCATAGGCATAAATGCAAACAATGGGAGCATAAAGAATACAGTAGAAACTTTTTTCCTGCCGAGAAGCATAAAAATTCTGTTAGATGTAGTTGTTACTATTTTTGTATCTTGGGGTTATAAAAAACTATGTCACAAAATGTTGTAGAATCCAAATTACAATGTTGCTATAGAGTAGTTAAGTAATATTGCTTTTCACTTTTTAGTCTGTCCGATACAAGAAATCCAAGTAGAGTTTCATAGTGCTTTAAGGTAATTGTATACTTTGATTATAAATTCGTATTTTAAACTACTTTTAGTATTGTTTATTTGAATTTTTTTTGTTGAAATGCGAAGGTTTCATCTGCGTTTGATGGGAATTATTGTTTATAATATGTTGTGACATACATTAATTGGATGTGTCTCATCATCTTTCTTATCAAGATGCTAACAACCTTGATTTGTATCTGTCCTTGAATGTATCTGGATGCTATGAACTATGAATTCTACTTGCATATCGCTTGGTTGTACAAGTAATAGTAAGCGCTACATAATGGTACAAATCACAACTCATAGTATTCATATACACCCATGCACAAACACATGGTATTCAACACATTAACATGGACATGGTTTTCTAGGGCTTGTTTGTTAGTTGCCTTTGATTAATAGTTCAAATACACACAAAGCTAATTGCAATCATTTCTTTCTTTGAATTGCTAGGTACTTAAAGGCTAACTAGCAATTGCCTAATTATTTAGATATGGGACAATACAAGGATGAATAAGGAAATATGAACTTGCCTAAATGATCATGAATGATAGAGCTATTTGGTAAAATGCTACATATACTGTGACATTTAAGCTTCAAAACTCTCAGTTAACATGTAAAGGGCTGAGAAAAATTGATTTGCTAACTGAATTGGGTCATTTTACTTCAATTATTTAGCACTTATTCTTAATTGTTTAATCACAATATGACTAGATGGCTAGCTGGCGCCATCCACAAAAAATAATTTAAAGCAAATGCAACAGTAATCTGTTATATACACACATACATACATGGCAACATAGATACATGCATTCATATATACATAATTACATGCACACATATATACATGTAAACCTGTATGCATGGATGCATACAAAGACTGTTTCATGGAATTATTGAAGAGTTAACTTGCTTTCTATATGCTTCCATATTTTGCATGTGTGCCTATGAGGACAATAACCACAATATTTGACAGTATTCCTCTATCCTTGATGACAGCTCATTGGTTCCAAAGCTCTGTCTATAAGACAACTGTACATTGCCTACAAGACTCAGATGAATCCTTCGTATTTCAAGGAAAGATTTGAATCAATAACACTTAAAATGATCTAAACTATGACTTTACAATCAAAGTATCCAAATGCATTGCAACAATGCGAAACCCAAGTTCCATTTAAGATGTACAATGAAAGTAAATAGAAGGGAAAATGCATTTTTCTTTAAAGTTTGTACAACAATTTCAACAGGTTGTCTAGCCATTTTCCAAAATATGGTTTTCTATCAGCATAGTCCTTCAACCTTCTTTAGGTCTAACTGCTTTTTTGTTAATTGACTTTGATTGAAAGATCAAAATGTGAAATGTGGTGAAGGATAATTATAGACAACTGTACATTGCCTCCAAGATTCAACTGAATTCTTGGTATTTCAAGGAAAGGTTTGAATCGATAACACTTAGAATGATCTAAACTATGATTTTACAATAAAAGTATCCAAATGCATTGAAACAATGCAAAGCCCAACTTCCATTTAAGATGTACAATGAAAGGCCAAAATGTGAAATGTGGCCAAGGATAATTATACTTATTTATCTCTTTTAATTGTTATATATTCAAAGACTAATTAGCAATCCAAACAGCCTTGCCTCTAGTTAGATGCCATTAAATGCATTGATTTTGGATTAATGAATTATGCACCTTTAGCCAGTAGTTTTAATCAAAGTATGCATATGGATTCAGAATCAAACTCTCAAAATTTGAAAAGGTTAATTTTTTGAAACAAAGATCTACTTTTGAACCCCAACTGCTTATTTTTTATGAACCATATAGCATATGCCACTCACAATACCCATTTGCAAATATTGTCCTTGTAACAAAAAGCAATGATATGATTAAAAGTACAATCAATATAGTGAGAATCTTGAATTAACCTTTTTCTGTGTCTACTATATGCAATTGTAAACAAAAGAGAAGGTTCATTCTAGAAACTCACCTTGTACTACTTGCTTGAAGGATTTGCCATAGCTGGACTGCTACACGACCTCTTTTCTTCCAACCAAAAGCATTGCACCATGTAAAAAGCTTTCATTAGAAAACAAAAACCATGTCTTTGTTTTTTCTAAAAGAATAGCAATATATAGTACTCCTACTGCGATGGATACTAATAGCAAAAATGCAAACAAGATTAACTACACAAACTAATTGTGACAGGTTATTGGACCACAAATCTTCTAGCAATGAATTTGACTGCTCTTTTGCATGAAGCCTAAAACTGTTCTATCAAGCAATATTACTTAACTGCTCTATGTCAACATTGTAATTTGGATTCTACAACATTTTTGGCATAGTTTTTTATAACCCCAAGATACACAAACAGTAACAACGACATCTGATAGAATTTTTATGCTTGCCCGCAGGGAAAAGGTTTCTACATAATACCTATCAAACGTAGATGAAACCTTCACATTTCAACAAGAAATTTGAATAGATAATACTAAAAGTAGTTTAATATACGAATTTATGCCTATGAGGACAACAACCGTGACTTTTAATAGAACCCCTCTATCCTTTGTGCTTTGATGACAACGGAAAAGCTCAAAGCAACACACTGTCGACTCACATGCATGAAGTAAAATGAACAAGAGGATTTCTACATAATTCCTATCAAACGCAGATGAAACCTTCACATTTCAACAAGAAATTCGAATAAACAATACTAAAAGTAGTTTAAAATACGAATTTATAATCAAAGTATACAATTGCCTTAAAGCACTATGAAACCCTACTTGCATTTCTTGTATCAAACAGAATAAAAAGCGAAAAGCAATATTACTTAACTGCTCTATGGCAACATTGTAATTTGGACTCTACAACATTTTTGACATAGTTTTTTATAACCCCAAGATACAAAAATAGTAACGATGACATCTGACAGAATTTTTATGCTTGCCGACAGGTAAAAGGTTTCTACTACATTCTTTATGCTCCCATTGTTTGCATTTATGCCTACGAGGACAACAACCACAACTTTTAACAGAATCCCTCTATCCTTTATGCTTTCATGACAACGACAAAGCTCAAAGCAACACACTATCAACTCATTGTTGAAAAGCTCTCATTATCACACACGTTGACATAATTTTGGTTCCAAAGCCCTCTTTATGGGTCCACTTTGCAGCAATAAAAGAAATACAAGCTCTATAGGGCTCACATGCATGAAGCAAAATGAACAAGAGGATTTCTACATAATACCTATCAAACACAGATGAAACCTTCGCATTTCAACAAAAAAATTCAAATAGATAATACTAAAAGTAGTTTAATATTTGGATTTATGCCTACGAGGACAACAACCACGACTTTTAACAGAACCCCTCTATCCTTTATGCTTTGATGACAACGGAAAAGCTCAAAGCAACACACTGTCGACTCACATGCATGAAGTAAAATGAACAAGAGGATTTTTACATAATTCCTATCAAACGCAGATGAAACCTTCACATTTTAATAAGAAATTCGAATAAACAATACTAACAGTAGTTTAAAATACGAATTTATAATCAAAGTATACAAATGCCTTCAAGCACTATGAAACCCTACTTGCATTTCTTGTATCAAATAGACTAAAAAATGAAAACTTACCTCTTCTGACCTCAAGCAATTCATCTCTCACTATCCAGCATTTTAATGTATCGAAACTCTAAAAATTACCAAATTATCACCTCAAATAACTTGTTTCTAGGTCTGGACTCTGCAACTATAACATATCCTGCTCAGTCGCTAAAACTCTCCCTCAGAACACCGCTTACAGAAGACAAAAACAACACACGCAAAGTAACAAAAATGCATACCAAGTAACTCAACTCTATATTAAATGACCAAAGTACCCTGGCCATGCGTGGCCTCCAAGCGACTCCACCGCCTTCACCTTGAGCCAGATGCCATTCAATGCATTTAATTCTTGTTCATGCATCACGTACGTCTACTCGCTAGTTTGATAAACTATGCCTTTGCTTAATTTTAATTAATCAATTTATGCGCTCGTTGTTTCCTGATATTTTAATGCATTTAATCTGCATTCATGGATTATGTACCTCTAGTCACCACCTTTTAAACTATGCCTTTGCCTAAATTTATTTAATCAATTTATGCGTTCGCATTTTCCCAAATTTTTAAAATGAAAATGATTTATAAAGCTACTCAGACGAATAGAAAAATAGATAAATGCTAATTTTCCAATATATAAAATAGCTCTCCAAATTCAAACTATACAAAAAAAAAAGCAATATGTTAAATGGCGAAATGTGATTGGTTCATGCTGCCGGTTAAATGCATTCCGGGCGAATGCATAAGTATTCCTGCCTACTGGCAGGAACTAAAAAGCAAACAAAAATATTTATGCATGTAAACCAAATTGTTTACTAACATTAAGTTACGTAAATTAATTTGTGTATGATCATACAAGACATTAATACATATGCACATTCGTACCTGCATGAAATAATTAAAATTGGAACTGAGGCTATAACATTTGGTGATTCATTTACGTTCTTAGCTTGTATATGGTGTATGATATCATGATGGGCATTACACTTAGAATAAAATAATATTATTCTAATTGTAACAATTACTCAAGGCGAGATGTATTGAAAGAAGCAGAGTTGAGGAAGATTGCATGAGGGAATAGGAGCAGGGCATGACAGTTTGACAACAACCCTAGACGTGATTACCACCCAAAAGGTTATGTGTTTCACTTGATCCATTCTCTTGCTAAATTTTCCTTCATTTTATTTAAGCAATGTTGAATAGTAACATTCACTGTTAGTTTTCTTATGCTTTCATTGATAAAATAAATTCCAAATATTTCCATAGTTGGGTGTAGAGACTGCAATAAATTTTATCATGGGATTCAGTTAGCAATTCTAGGTAGTAATATGCATTGAAAATAGACTCATTTTCATATGCTTATTTTGAAGCCATCATACATATATCCATGCAATATTTGCTTCCCATTTGGATAAATTTTCAACACTGTGTTCTAAATCTAGACGGCCATCTAAGTATCCAATGGCACTCAAGTAGTTTTTTGTGCCCCTCTTGGGTTTAATCACGCCATCTCCTGATCAAATGAGTCTTTTAAAAACCAAACCAAAACAAACAAACTATATTTTATGATTTCCCCGCCATAAATAGCCAACACATTCTTTAGGCTGAGTGCATAGAGAGATTCTCTCTACACATTGGAACCTAATTAAACAATGCAATTCATCCCAAAAGAATATTGTAGTTCAAATATACTATACACAAAGCACTATGTGGGTTTACCCATAGAATGGAAAATTTTAATTACAAGGATGGAAACCTTGATAATCCATCGATTCTGGTCTCTTTGGTGAGGCCTAAAATGATTGGGATACTCTACAAAGCCATGCTCATTTCTAGCTAGGAAAAGAGAAGAGAGGAGGTGTAAAGTTCCTCCATTCTTAGGATGTAAAATGAGGCATTCATCGCACATCTTGGTGGCCCTGAATAATCTTGGAATAAACCAACACATTATATGCACATTCACCATAAGTTCCAGGTATTTAACATCATTAGTATTTGGTTTCTTCTCTCTTGAAAAACGATCGCCTTCATTATTGTGTTTCTTACAGTTAAAATTTTGTTGGCTTACCGATGTCTTATTGAGGGCCGAGCCCTCACATCTATGGTGTTTTTTCATTTCCACATCAATGCATTGAGTTTTCACCATTGATGGTGTACAAATTCTTATTGACTTCCCCATAAACCTAGCAACATTACCCAGTAAGTTGGAATGTTTTCATAGAACTCACCACAAGCATGTTTCTTGAAATTATCTATAAGAATTGGTTTCGTTTCTTGAAAGTATCCTTATATTATAGTAAAAGAGAATCAAATTTATAGTTTATTTATATGACTTTTACACCAAGAGCCACCTACTTACATCTATGTATAATCTCTATATTCGTCTTTGTCCTCGCAAAGTCCTATCGAAATTGACTTTTAGCACTTGCAAGGGCTCTTTAATTATTATGTGGAAGGTGTTCCCTTTTTGAAGTGAATCAAACTGATTTATAGAATGTCATCTCCATTTTTTCTAAAAGAGATGCAAATGATTTAAATCATCTTACGTGTTTGATGGTTCTAGAAGAGATGCAAAATGATTTAAATCATCTTGCTTGTTTGATGGCTCTAGAAGAAATGCAAAATGATTTAAATCATCTTAGTGTTCACATTGCTTTACTGACTATCCATTTGATTGTGGTCTTTAGATTAGGTGATTGGACATCGTTACAACTTTTTACTTTAGTATATAGTGATGCATAAAGCTACACTTATATTATAGTTAATTAAAAATTAAATGCATGCATTATACTTGTGGGGAATATTTGATTCAAATGTATACATTGTTTAGATTCAAATTTACATTTTCTTGCGATTTTGACCCCTGCCCTTCAATATATTGCCGAACTATATCCTGCTATTGGCATAACCATTTCACCTTGTTGAGGTGCAAGCACTAGTCTATCACTTATATGTTTATCCATCTTTAGTAGGGATTTCACCTTTTATAATTGATCTTCATTAGAGCCCTACCTACCCACCCTTATATTGTGCTCCATTAATAGATCATCTCTGATGCATGAGTATCCATGGCTCAATGCAATCCTATATCAACCAATTGGTGTCAAATTCATTTTGCAATTTTTTATGTGGTTGAATTTCATGTTTGATGTCCAAAATTTATATTTTGGTGTGAATTTGAATGTCTTGTAACTTGGGAAATTGGAATTAGAGTTTGGATTCAATTTGGGTCAAATTGGTTGAATGGAGATCATGGAGAATATGATAATTTAAAAATGAAAAAGAAAAAGAAAGCAGAACATGGCATGGGTTTTTTGGGAGCTGTTAAATCCATTTGTAACTCCAATTTTAAATGCTCACAACTCCTAAAAAATTGGGACCCAGGAGGTGGGTGCCCAAGTTTGAAAGATTTGCTTTTTTTCTTTATTTGTGAAAGCATCAAAGCCATTTAAAGCCCATCTCTCATATTTGCTAAGTCTAGAGTTGGGGAATGATATTTTATTCATTTTTAAATATTAAATTTGAATTTTATTTTCTGTTCCTGGGGAGGGGCATTTATTTTTTCCTAAGATGCCTTTGGAATGAAAGAAAATCACAATGAAATGCATTAAAATTTCATTTTAGGAAAGCAAGTGTTGATAACATTGAATTTTACTCATTTCTGGAGCAATTTTTCATAGGAAAAATGCAAGAAGAGAGGAGGTCATGGCTTACCTCCAAGAGCAGATTTGATGGTGTTTTTGCAGATTTGAGAGTGGTTTTTCAAGGCACAGAGACGACCAGGTGTTGCAGATTGAAGAGTTTGAATGGTGGAAGTGATTTGTTGTGCAAGTGTTGGAGAAGCTTTGTTGCAAGCTTTGATTTTCCACTGCAAATCTTTTGTTTTTGAGTCTTGTAAGGCTTGATGCAGCCTTTTCCATCATTGGATTATAATAATTCATTTGCCCATTTGTTGAATCAAGAATTTTCCAACTGCACATTGCAGTCCTGGATTGGAAATTGTATTGCAAATTTTTTTGTGTGTTGTTGAATGGTGTTTGTGAGCTATTTAATTTAATTTGCAGCAATTTAAATTATCTTAATTAGATCATACATTAATCTCACTTTTGATTCACTATTTTGGGATTATCTTCATTCACTATGATATGGTATCCTTCTTCCATAATGATGATATTTGATATTCCATGGATGAGTTTTTTCATGAATGTCTATCCATTCTTCTTTCATGGATTTTTCTACCATGTTTCCTTCCATTTTGAGAGATTTTACTTCATTTATTTACATGATCCATGATGATATGCTTACATCATCATAGTCATTTTCCATTTACACTTATATGATTATAGATTTATATTTATACTTATATTTGTGTCTGTTGATTATAGGTTCTATGATTGTTAAGATTATATCCTATGACTGACATATTCATAGGGATTACTCTCAATCAATGTTTATTGTGTTGATCTCTTACACTTGTCGATGTACATATTTCTTTATCTAGAGTTCATAAAAACTATCACTATATTTATGAACCTAATTGGGATAAATATATGAGGCATATTTTTTCCTATCATTATATATGGTTGTCACATGATAATATCTTTATATTAATTCTTATTGGGGTTATATAATTAAATTATTTGATATATCTTTTCTCCTTTCCTTCAAATTAATTGAATTTTATTCATGAACAACTAATTAGAGTGAATATGCATTATCAATAACACGCTTTGATGATTATATTTATAGTGATTAGATAATGATCACAATGATTGTAACTTATCCAAGAAGTACCTTATTAGCTTCCCCAAGGTAATATCTTATGCTTGTTGAGGCAGAGTTCTATTTAATCAACTCTCCCTTGGCAACACCTTATCTCTATCCTCATTTTTTTTTTAATATTTTTTTTAATGGATAGCTTAGAGTTTATTTTTATTTTTATTTTTTATTTTTAGATGTTATTCAATATATTTTTCCCCTATTCTTGTAGGCTCTAGGTGGAGCACTCAGTGTAAGGAATTGTGCTAGAATTGACATCTTTATCTATATCCTTTATATGAGTGATTTTTATTATTTTTATATTTGTTGTTTATTTTTTTACTTTGAAATGAAATTTTAATGGTAGTTCACATGAATCTTAAAGTGGAGGAAACATTTAATTTAGTGAAAATTACATACCTAACCCTTTTCCCCTTCATTTTGGACTCACTTTATTTTTTTTTGTCTCTAATATAATGACTAATGTGCAAGCTAGAAAATTTCTTCATCCTAGACTAATTCTATTTGTCAGATGTTGTGGTTGTGTTGCTGATATGTGGTTGTCATTGATATCAACACTATTAGCATTTGATGTATTGAAGGTTGTATATATTGAGGATATTAAGAAAGTTGTAAAAGAAAGTATTGTAGGTGCCTAATGGAACTTTGAAGGTCATGAAAGTGTCTTGTTCTGTACCTTGAAGATCAACTGTTGTGGAATAAAGGGTTTATTTTAGAGAGTATCTAGTCCATCCACTGGAAGTTTTAGAGGTCAGTGTGTATATTTGTTCGAGTTATGAAGATTTGTCTTCTGACAGTGTTTCTGTAGTCTCTGTTAGTGTTCTTGATTAAAGTTGGTATAATTCTGGTAATTCTAGTTGTTACAGATGTTTCTCTGTTGTTTCTTGGTGTTTGTGGATGTTTCTAGATTGTGCTCTATCTTTTTTGCACATCCATGTTGATCGGTGTGCTCATGGTCAAATATTTTTCTTGGTATGTTCAGGTTATCATGTTCTTGGCCAACATGATGGCTATAATGTTTTGTGGATCCTTGGTGATTAAAATTTGAATGTTTGGCATGATTGAGGATATTTTTTTGGGTCTCACCATAATATTAACTGATGAAATTTGATCCAAATTGAAAATTTATTTGTAAATTTGGGCCAAAATTGAAAATATGTTTCATATTTCTGGTCAACTAGGTTGTTGATGTAATTCCTTGTTGCAGATATATAAGAATGATTGTTTGAGTGAAGTTAGTGTGTGCATAAGAGAGAATGTATGCTAGAGAAAGTATAGATGTGAGAATAACGTTCTAATCATTTGATTGTAGAGCAGAGTGAGAAGAAATTTGAGCAGAGTGTGAAGAAGGTTTTCTGTGCTTAACTAGAATTGTAATCAGGCTTTTGAAGAAGCTATTTTCTCAATTCACAATCTAAATGGTTTTAATCCGAATCTTTCTTTGGTAGTGAGTCCTCTTGTAATTGAGCAGTGAACTCTAGGCAGTGTGGCTAAATGCATGTGCATTCCCATTATTTTTTTATTATAATTTTAACAGGGTATAATCTTGTGGACTAACATCCACCGTGTTTTTTCCCCTAATAGGGTTTCCAAATAAAAAATATTGGTGTTCTCTATTTTTTTGATGTGTTGATTGTTGATGGTTTATTGTTTATTCATCATATATGAGATTGAATTAAGTAAAGTTTGAAAATTTTAAATAATTTGTGACAATTGATTCACCCCCCCTTCTCAGTTGTCTATCCTTGTTTTGCCAACAATTGGTATTAGAGCAGGTTCCTATGAAGAAGTTTAAAAGCTTGAGGTGATCTAAGATGGAATCATACAAGAAGGACAATCCTAGATTTGATGGAATAAATTACTCATTGTGGAAGGCTAGGATGGAGTGTCATTTGAAGTGTATTGGTGAACCCTTCTGGAAAATTACAAAGAATCAATATGTTATTCCTCAGAATGGTCCTTCCACTGCTGATGAGATTAAAGAGGCTGAGAATAATGTCTGGGCTATGGAAGCTTTACTGAGTGCTCTAACAGATTAAAAAATGACAAATGTGTTAGGTCTAAAGATAGCTCATGAGATGGGGATGAAGCTAGAAACTTTGTATGAAGGAGATGTACTTGTGAATATGGATAACCTATAGAGTTTGAAAGACAAGTATGAAAATATGAAGATGGGTGAAGATAAAAATATTTCTGCTTTTATGCAAAGAGTAAATGAACTAGTGATGGGTATTAGATGTTCTAGTGGTACCCTGGATGAGGAAGAAATTGTTCCTAAAATGCTCAGATCATTGCCTCCCTCCTACAAAGAAAAGGCTCATTCTATTAAAGAAACCAAATCATTGATGAATGTGACAAGAGATACATTGATTGGTAAACTTGTTGCCTTTGAGTTGAGCGAATTTGGTGAATATGCTCCTAAGATTGAAACTGCATTTAAGGATACTATATTCGGAAGAAACAAGCAAAGATACAATCTGAGAGAGAGTTCTAGAAAGACATTCAAGTATGAGGAAGAAATGAAATAGCTTGAAGATGAAGAAAGAGAGGTAGAAGAGTTGGAAGAAATAATTGTGAAGAAGGTAGAGGACAAGGTAAGTATAAAGGAAAGCTACCTATCAAATGTTTTTCTTGTAGTAAAATGGGTCATTTTGCGTCAAGGTTTCCTAAAAGAGTTCCTAGATCTAAGCCTTACAAATATAGATTCCAAAAGAAACGCTACTTTGCTGAAGAAGGTGTGACTAATGATGAGTCTAATAAAGATAATGGAAATGAAGATGATTGGGTTTTCATTGCTATTGAGGAAAATAGTCCAGTGGCTACTGAATCTACTAAAGTTGAGAAAGCTCTTGCAACCTGAATTGAAGAAAAGGATGAGTGGGTCATTGATAGTGGATGCTCACGTCATATGACTGGTGACAAAAGAAAATTTTTAAGCCTAGAGAAGTATGATGTTGGGGTTGTAAGATTTAGAGATAACAATGCATGTGTGATTCGTGGCAGAGGATCTATTTGTCTTGATGGTAAGCACAACATTGATGATGTTCTTTATGTTGAAGGCTTGAAGCACAACCTGTTGAGTGTTGGAAAGATGGTGGACAAGGGATATGATCTTCAATTCAAAGATGGAAGATGCAGGATATATGGAAGTTCTAGAAATGTAATTGCCTCAGGTAAACAAACACAAGGTAATATTTTTCACTTGAATGCTACCAGTGAAAGTTGTTTATTTGCTTAAGTAGATGAAAGATGGTTATGGCATAGAAGGCTCTGTCATGTGAATTTTGATAACATTATCAAAATAAGTTCCACTCAAGCAGTAAGAGATCTACCTAAGCTAGTGAAGCCTACTAGCATAATTTGCAAAGAGTGTCAGATGGGAAAATAAACTAGAGTTTGTTTTCAGAGAAAACAACATCATTCAAATGGATTACTAGAGTTGGTGCATACTAATCTATGTGGTCCCTCCAGAGTCAAAATTATCCATGGTGAAAGGTACTTTATTCTACTTATTGATGATTATTCTAGAATGATATGGGTTGCTTTCTTAAGAGAAAAATGTGAAACATTAGAAAAGTTCAAAAGTTTCAAAGCTATGACAGAGAATAAGAAAGGTCTAAAAATAAAATGCTTAAGGTTAGATAGAGGTGGTGAGTTCACCTCTAGGGAGTTTAATTCCTTTTGTGAAGAGCATGGAATTAGAAGACAATTATCTGCTCCCCAAACCTCTCAACAGAATGGCATTGCTGAGAGAAAGAAAAAAACAATTTTGGATGCTGCTAGAACAATGATGATTGAAGGAAATGTGCCTCAAATCTATTGGAGTGAAGCAGTAAGCACTGCTATGTATACTTTGAACTGGGTAAATGTAAATGGTAATTTTGGTAAGACTCCTTTTGAACTATGGTTTGGTTATAAGCCTACTATTAAATATTTCAAGATCTTTGGAAGCAAGTGTTATATCAAGAGAGATGAAAATATAGGAAATTTTGATGCAAGAAGTGATGAAGGAATATTTTTAGGCTACTCTATTAGAAGCAAGACCTACCAGTGCTATAACAAAAGATGAAGAAAAAGGGTTGTGAGAGAAAATGTTAGAGTTGATGAGGACTCTACTAAAACATCTAGATCTTGTGGATATGATTCAGATGAAGACAATACAAACAAAGGGAAGAATGTTTAGACACAAAATCAACTTCAAATTGTGCCATATGTTCCGGTAAGACAACTTCAATTTGTTTTGATAAATCAAGATAGTCGGGAAGTAGAGACAAGTGCAATTGTAGAAGAAACAATAGAAGAATCATAAGTTTGAGAGAATCCTAAAAATATGAGGTATGTAAAGCTAAATCATTCTGAAAATCAAATTATAGGAGATAAGAATAAAAGAGTGCAAACTAGAAGAAAGATTGTAGAAGAGTATTTCCTGATTTCCAAGATTGAACCTAAAGATATCAAAGAAGCCTGCAATGATGAACATTGGATGGAATCTATGAAGGAAGAATTAATGCAAATTGAAAAGAATAATACATGGATACTTGTTTCCAGACCTAAAGATAAGAATATGATTGGTACTAAATGGGTCTTTTGGAATAATCTGAATGAACAAGGTGAAGTGGTCCAAAATAAAGCAAGACTGGTATGTAAAGGGTATTCACAAATGAAAGGTATTAATTTTAAAGAAACCTTTGCCCCTATTGGTAGAATTGAATTCGTAAGGTTATTTCTTGCTTATGCTACATACAAGAACTATAAATTCTATCAAATGGATGTGAGGTCAACTTTTTTGAATGGTGAGCTAGAAGAAGAAGTATATGTTGAACAACTAGATGGATTTCAACTGACTGATAAGGAAGACATGGTTTGCCAATTGAAGAAAGCTTTGTATGGAATCAAGCAATCCCCTAGAGCTTGGTATGCTAGATTAGACAAATACTTATTAAAGCTTGGATTCAATAAAGGTATTGCTGGAAACAACTTATATTTCAAATTGGATCATGATAAAGAATTAATTATTGAGGTCTTTGTTGATGACATTATTTTTGGAGGAGATGAAAATCTATGTATGAGGTTTGCTGATGAAATGAAGAGTGACTTTGAGATGAGTATGATTGGAGAGATGAAGTTCTTTCTGGGATTGCAAGTTACTCAGTTAGACAAGGGGATCTTCAAATCTTAGTCAAAATATGTGAGAGAACTGCTAAAGAAGTTTGGCATGGATGAATCAAAACCTATTGGTACTCCCATGGTAACTGGATGTAAGTTAACATAGAATGATGATTCTCCTAAGGAAAATCAAACAAGATACAGATCGATGATTGGTGGATTGCTCTATTTAACTCATACTAGAATAGAAATTATGAATGTTGTATGTATGGTTGCTAGATTTTAGGCTGATCCAAAAGAGTCTCATGTGACTGCTATTAAGAGAATCTTCAGGTATCTAAAAGGAACAATTGATTTTGGACTTTGGTATCCTAAGGATGATGATCTTACTTTGAATGCATATATTGATGCAGATTGGGCAGGAGATGTAGATGACAGGAAGAGTACAAGTGGTGGTTCCTTCTTCCTAGGGAAGAAGCTGGTGTCTTGGTTGAGCAAAAAGAAAAAAATTATTTCTCTATCTACTACTAAAGCAAAGTATATTGTTGTTGTAAACAACTATACTCACGTGATGTGGATGAAATAGATACTAAAAGATATTAGAGTAGTATATGATGAACGTATTTCCATATACTGTGACAACTCAAGTGCAATTAACATATCAAAGAATCCAATTCTACACTCTAAGACCAAGCATATATCAATCAAGTTTCACTTCTTGAGGGAAAAAGTAAGTGAGAAAGAAGTCAAACTGGAGTATGTGCCTACCAAAGAAATTTTTTTAGACATTTTCACCAAGCCATTGCTAAAGGATAATTTTGAGTATCTTAGAGAGATGCTAGGGGTGATTACCCCTCCTAATTTGAACTAAAGATGCATTTACTTGCATCAATCTGTGTGCTTCATAAATATTTCTTGATCTGGATTGATGTTTCCGTGGCTACTACTTAGGGGGAGTAGTTAGATGTACATATATGTGGTTCAAATCTTCTATGTGGGAAGATAATTCTTATCTTTGCCATTATTGTCAAAGGGGGAGAAGAGTCATGTGAAAAAATGTTGCTTATCTAGAGTAAAAATTCTTGTGGGGAGAAGATCTTGCAAAATAAGTCAAGGAAGAAGAGTCAGAATCTAAGGAGTAAGTGCTAATTGAGAGTTGGGTTGATGGTGTTTTTCACATCATGTGTTGCCATCAATGCCAAAGGGGGAGATTGTTGGATATTGCTAATATGTGGTTTTCATTGATGCCAACACTATTTCCATTAATGTGTTTAAGGTTGTATATCTCGAGGATATTGAGAAAACTGTAATAAAATAAGTTGTAGGTTGTTGGTGATGTAGTGAAGTTTAGTATGGTGGCTAGCTCAGTATATTGATGATAAGAGGTTGCAGATTAAAGGGTTTGTTGAAAATTATATCTAGTTTATCCACATAAAGTTTCAGAGATTCACATGAAGATTTGATTGAGTTATGAGTATCTATGTTCTAACAGTTGTTTTTTTGCTTTAGTTGGTGTTCTTGAAAGAAGATGAAGTGATTCTAGTAATTTGAGTATTTTTAGATGCTTCTGTGGTGATTCGTGATGCTTTTGGATGTTTCTAGATTGTGCTCTATCTGTGTTGTTGGTCCACATTGATCGTTGTGCTTGCGATTGGTGATTTTCTTTTGTGAGTTCATGTTTTTCATGATCATGGCCGTCATGGTGATTGTAGCATGTTGCGGATCTTTGAGGCATAATTGTTTAAGGTGTTGTGTGTTTGAGACATGTTGTTTTGGGTCCTTAATATGTTTTTTTCAACATTGTTTGGCCTGCATTGATAAATTGTTTATTGATTTGGGTCGACAATTTGAACACATTTTATATTTTGTTGGGCCAACACGTAGTTGATGTTATCCTTAGTTGCAGATATATATGATCCATTTCTTATACCATTTGAGGGCATAGTGTGTGATGTATGTTGTGTGTTGTGTGTGAATAATGTTCTAATCTTTCGAAGGAAGAAGTAAAGTGTGAAGAAGAGTGAGCAGAAGAAAGTGTTCATGTGCTTAACCGAAACTGTAATCACACATTAGAAGATGCTATTTTCTCAGTTCAAAATCTTTTGGATTGAATCTGAATGTGACTGTAAGACAATGAGTCTTCTTTTGGGTAGTGAGCCTTTTGTATTTGAGCAGTGAGCTCTAGGAAGTGTGCCTGAATGCATGTGCATTCCCCATTTATAATACTTTTAATAGGGTAAAATCTTGTGGATTAACCTCCACTATGGTTTTCCCCTAACAGGATTTCCACATAAAAAATCTTGGTGTTATGTGTGTTTTTTATGTGGTGATGGTTTATGCTTTCATGTTTATTTATTAGATCTAAGAATAAGTTTAATAAGTATAATTTTTATGACAACTGATTCAACCCCCCCCTCAGTTGTCTTCCCTTGTGTTTCCAACAAAAGGGTTGAGAGTTTAGGGTTTAGGGTTTAAGTATAGGGTTGAGGGATAATGTTCAAGATTTAGAGTATAAGGTTGATGGTATAGGGTATAGGGATAATGGTTGAGGATGTAGGGTTTAGGGTTTAAGGTATAGGTTTGAGGGTTGATGGATAGTGTTTAGGGTTGAGGGTATAGGGTTAAGTATGAAGGGTATAGGGATTAGGGTTTAAGATATTTAGTATAGGGTTGAGGGTATTGGGTTTAGGGTTGATGGTTTAGGGTACAAGGTTTAATGTAGGGTTTAGGGTTTAAGTATGGGTTGAGGGTTGAGGGTATAAGGTTAAGTGTATAGGGTATAGGGATTAGGGTCTAGGATATCAAGTATAGGGTTGAGGGTGTAGGGTTTAGGGTATAAGGTATAGGGTTAACTATTAAGAGTGTAGGTTTTAGGGTTTAAGTATAGGGTTGAGGGATAATGTTTAGGGTGTAGGGTATAAGGTTGAGTGTATAGGGTATAGGTATGAGGGTTGAGGGTTGAGGGTGTAGGGTTTAGGTTTTAAGGTATAAGATTGAGGGTTGAGGGATAGTGTTCAAGGTTGAGGGTATAGGATTAAGTGTATTGGGTATAAGGATAAGGATAAGAAAAAGGGTATTAGGTTTGGGATTGAGGGTTTAGGGTTTAGAGTACAACAAGGTTGAACGTAGGCTTTAGGATTTAGGTTTACAGTTTAGGGATAATGTTCATGGTTTATGTTATAAGGTTGAGGGTATAGGGTATAGTGGTGAGGGTTGAGGGTGTAGAGTTTAGGATTTAAGGTATAGGGTTGAGGTTTGAGAGATAGTGCTAAGGGTTGAGGGTATATGATTAAGTGTATAGGTATAAGTTTAAGGGTATATGGTATAGGGATGAGGTTTTAGGGTGTAGGGATTAGTGGTTTAAGGAATAGGTTTGAGGGTTGAGGGATAGTGTTCAAGGTTGAGGGTAGTGGGTTTAGGGTTGAGGGTTTAGGTTACAAGGTTGAATGTAAGGTTGAGGGTATAAGGTTAAGTGTATAGGGTATAAGGATTAATATTTAGGATATTGGGTATAGGATATAGGGTGTAGGGTTTAGGGTATAATGTATAGGTTTAAGGGTTGAGAGTGTACATTTTAGGGTTTAAGTATAAGGTTAAGGGATAATATTTAGGGTATAGGGTATAGGGTATAGGTATGAGGGTTGGGGGAGTAGGGTTTAGGGTTTAAGTTATAGGTTTGAGGGTTGAGGGATAGTGTTCAAGGTTGAGGGTATAGGGTTAAGTATATAGGGTATAGAGATTATAGTTTAGGATATTGGGTATAGGGTTGAGGGTATTGGGTTTATGGTTGAGGGTTTAGGGTACAAAGTTGAATGTAGGTTTAAGGGTTTAAGTATAGGGTTGAGGTTTGAGGTTTGAGGGTATTAGGCTAAGTGTATAGGGTATAGGGATTAGGATTTAGGATATTGGGTATATGGTTTAGGGTGTAGGGTTTATGGTATAAGTTATAGGGTTAAGGGTTGAGAGTGTATGGTTTAGGGTTTAATTATAGGGTTAAGGGATAATGTTCAAGCTTTAGGGTATAAAGTTGAGGTTATAGTTTATAGGGATGAGGGTTGAGGGTGTAGGGTTTAAGGTATAAGTTTGAGGGTTGAGGGATAGTGTTCAGGTTTGAGGGTATAGGGTTAAGTATATAGGGTATAAGGATTAAGGTTTAAGATATTGGGTATAGGGTTGAGGGCATTGGGTTTAGGGTACAAGTTTGAATGTAGGTTTTATGGTTTAAGTATAGGGTTGAGGGTTGAGGTTTAAGAGTATTAGGTTAAGTGTATAGGGTATAGGAATTAGGGTTTAGGATATTGGGTATAGGGTTTAGGGTATAAGGTATAGGGTTGAGAGTGTATGGTTTAAGGTTTAAATATAGGGTCGAGGGATAATGTCCAGGGTTTAGGGTATAAGGTTGAGGTTATAGGGTATATGAATAAGGGTTGGGGGTGTAGGGTTTAGGGTTTAAAGTATAGGTTTGAGGGTTGAGGGATGGGTAAAAGCAAGAAGTTGGGTACACGAAGAGGGGAAATTTTGGGCAAAACAAAAAGTTTCGCAAGAAACGTGTACGCATTACATATAGGGTACCCGAGCCTAAATATGAACGCATACGTGTTCAACTTTGGGTATGTGAACCACAAACCCATATGCGTATGCGTTATGAAATGCATACATGTTTAGAACGTGTACACGTTTCGCGAAGGTATTTTTTTTAAATAAGCAACTATATTTCATTTTTCCTCACATTTTTAGTTGCGTCAGAGAAGAAGAGAGGAGATCGTGTACGCATTTCAAAGGCTGTGATTGAAGAAAATTTTGATTGCCACCTCCTCTTGTCGACACAACTAACCTCAACGACCTATAGGTTGGTTGAATTCTGCCATTTTTTTGCTTTGTATCTTGTTTTTTTTTTTTTCTAATTAGTATTTAGTTTTTTTTTATTTAGTATGTTTTAGTTCAATGTTTTATAGTTTTTAATTGCATTTAAAAAACTAAAAACATCAATGAAACAAAGAATGTTAAATTGTAAATTGAAAACCATAAAAACTAAACCTAAATTGGACACATTTCACTTAGAAATCAAAACCATAGGTTACATAATTTACATAGGTCCCTAAAAACTAATTTACATAGGTTAATCCTTGGTCCTAAACCCTAAAACATAAACCTAAAACCCTAAATTAGGGATAAAAATTTATAGTCCATAGGTTCTAGGTACACTTTGATATGTCCTTGGTGATCCACACAACTACCAATTAAATTCATAAAATTGACTAATAAAGGAGGTACAAACATTGATGCATAGATCTATATATTAACCAACAAATTGATTTAATTATTCAATATGTTCACATAATATAAATTTGATAGCTAATTTTATCTTGGAAAACTTCATGATTATATAATTTAACTTGAGAAAGTGTACCAATGAAGTAAAATAATGTACCTCATGTGAAACTATGTGCTTCATTTAATAAGTGTATATATCATGATGCTAGTTGATATGAGCATGTAATCACTCTATATCAATGTTATATGAGCTTATATAGTGTATGATGTATTCTCTTTAAAAAACATAGAAATGAAAGTCATACTTGTTAATCAAGAGTATGTGCAATATGGATAGAGCTAGACACATAAATGTTATTAAATCAAATAAATATTAAAATGTGAAGCATGAATAATTTCTACCCAAATCTTATTTGGATGAGATCTTTTGTGAATTATGTAAGGATGCATTATGATCATATTTAAGCCTTAATTTATAGGATGTTATTCATAAGATCTATAGGTTGTGTGTAATCTAATTTCTATTTTAACTCTCATGTGTAGTGGCATTGTTCTAGATTAGGAAAACTAAATGTTGTACTTTCTCTAAACTAGTGTATCAAAGCTAACTTGTAGCATGAACATTTCAATGGAAAATTCAAATTACTTTTTTGAGAAACTTGATAGATGATTCATAAATGCAAGTGAATTCTATAACCAAAGTTTATTTTCTAAGATTATTTTTTTATTGAATTGATCAATTGATTCCTCACTTAGTGGCAGTTAGGTTCTTTTTTGAAAACCCATGTGTCTAGAATTTATACAAATATGAAGGAAGAGTCTACGCCATAGAAAAGTTTCAAAAAATATATGATTAGAAAAAAAATTGGGTCTAAATCACTTTAGATCCCCTCTTCCTTTTTAAATCATCCAAGAGTGCTTAGAGGTCCAAATAGGTTCAAAATCCATCGTAACTCAACAACTTAGTTATAATTGAAATAAAAAATTTCTAATTGTTGATATATTGAAGCTATTCCTAGAATGCCACATATTTTATTCAAAGCACTAAGTTTAGGTGGTAGGGTTTCTCATTTACTTGTAAAAATTTATTCATGTGTCTTCTATATGTTAAATTCATGTCATCAAATCTCTAAATCTAAACCCTAAACCCTAAAAGCATTCATTTTCTTGTAGGACCTTAAAATGAAATTTGGTTTCCTTAGGCAACTCCACCAAATTTTATTCCCTTGAGCCATGGAACATTTTTTCCTAGGACCTTACTATACATAGATCCCCTTAAGCCATCCTATCACCCTAAATCGTAAATCGATGTCTAAAGGGGTCCTAATATGACATTTCTTAAGGGGATCAAAGAAGTTCTCAAAATTTGGTGAATAGAGCTCAAGCTCATCTTTTTTTATTTTGTACATTGCAATTAGGTCACTAGCATATATCTATGTGTCTCTTTGAATGTATTATATTAATTTTTCATTCTTATCTTTAGTATTCTTTGAAAATAATGAATGAGATTATAAATTTTAATGTTAGTGTTAAACTTATAATTTCTTCTTAACTACTTTGTCACACTATAGAGAACTTGTGTCTCTTATCATGAAGTTTGAAAATTTAGATAAATCAATTTATGTCCTCAGATTTAATTAAATTCTATGTCATACTTGATTAATACATATATTCATTTTGTTGTAGGACCTTAAAATGAAATTTGATTGCCTTAGGAAACTCCACCAAATTTTATTCCCTTAAGCCATGGACCATTTTTTCTGAGGACCTTACTACACATTGATCCCCTTAAGCCATCCTATCACCCTAAATCATAAATTGATGTCTTAAGGGGGATTTTGACATTTCTTAAGGGGATCAAATAAGTTCTCAAAATTTGGTGACTAGAGCTTGATTCATCTTTTTTTTTATTTTGTACATTGCAATTAGCTCACTAGCATATATATCTATGTGTCCCTTTCAATGTCTTCTATTAATTTTTCATTCTTATCTTTATTATTGTTTGAAAATAATGAATGAGATTAAATAAATTTTAATAAAACCCCATAATTTCATTTCTACCCTTCATATTAACAACCCCACACTAGACTCAATTTAATGTGTGTACATGCTATGAATTTTTAATGTTATGGATTTTTTAATGTTATAAATTGAATGGTCTTCAAATGAAATATATTTTGAATTTGTGCATGTTCAATGTGATTTTTCAATAACTTTCAAATTGTGTGCATTATTTAATTAGTTTGTTGATATATATTTTTTCATTGTTTAACATGCAATTGCCAAATCATTGCTCACATGGATCCAATGTTTAATTTAGAGGATTTTATGCCTGATCAAGAAATTTCTATAGATCTCGTACATCCCAATCCACCACATGAACAAAACCCTAGCACACCTCCACATTCTTCACCGCCTAACCCCCCACCCCCTCCTATAGTTGACCAAGATCAATTAAGAGAGAATATCTAAGCAAACCTCATTATCATTCAAGGAAATATAGATCTCATAAAAAATGAGCCTAGAGTCCCTCCACATCTCGCACGGTTTGCATCTACAATGCAAACTATTTTCAATTTTGTTCGATCTATCGATGTGGACCTAGATAGGTTCCATCAATAGAGAGAAGAGAGGAGAAATTCTATGCAGATGGATTGTCATATAAAGAAATCAATGACCTAAAAATTACCAAACAAGCCATGTGCCAATATTTTATTAACCCCCAAACAAACCAACCAATTCCACCCACAAAAAAATGAATTTTAATTTTATGGTGTAGGCACCTGCAGATAGCTGCACATTTTTGGGAGAGATGGTGGATGGTGTTTGATAATCCACCACATGGCAATAGTGAGGTGCCCTTATACTTTTTGAGAAATTTATGGGCTGAGTTTGAGTTGGGCAAAGAACCCAACTATTTTGATACGAGGTCATTTCAGGGAGTTGAGAGTGGCATGCCCCAACATAGACTAGGAGCATGTGTCGATCCTTAGCAATGTGCTCCAATTGCTCCTATTGTTTCTCCTCCTCCTGGTGTTCCCACTACATTTCAACAATAGACCTTATTATCGACATTAGGAGCATTGAGTTCACTTTCAAGACATCTCACTTAGCAGACTACACACGTGGCCACTGAAGTGGCCAATAGAGAGCATGGAGGCTCGGGCGATAGGGATACTTAGACATCCACTTTAGGTGACACACATGCATCTGGGATAGGGTCATACCTGAATTTACTATATTCTGAGGATCGTCCTACACAAGTATGCTCATCTTTTGAACTTAAATTTAATTCAAGTTTGAAATGTAAAAAAATCATTTAAATAATATCAAATTATATATATATAATATAATATTAATTCAATAAGTGTTTGGTGTAGACGCATGATCACGTGATGCTTGAAACTCAATATGATCATCGTGCGTATATGTCGAGTGCTGTAGATCTAGGCTCACCTTTTGGACAAGTACTTAAACCAATATATATTATATAATTTGTGTGGATATATATCTAATTTTATTTGAATTTGTACACATGTGTGAATTGATATATTATATCTAGATGTAGGGAGGTCAGACGATACCTAGTACTGACCAGCCACAAGTTATAGTGGTGAGCGCTCTTGAGGCATCATCAACTTAGGTGCATGCTTTCAAAAGTTTGTTAAGTTTAAATTAAATACACATCATAGATCTAATTTATTTTTTTCATTTACATACACATGTGTGAATGATCTATACAAACTGTTGTACATCTATATGCAAGGATTTGATGAGATACCCATGGCGGGTCATACACCTGAGACATCATTGACATTTATGCATGGGAAATCTCAGGTGTGTGATCATGAGGTCATATCATTCGAGGTTGTAAACTTTACTTTAAATATCCTATACAATTTTTACAGACCTTTTAAATATATATATATATATATATATATATATATATATATATATATATATTCGAGGTTTTCACATATTGTTTTCTTTATATAAATATGCAGGATATAGTAGATTAGGCATTTGCATCTTCTCAACTGACAGTTATGCTACCAATTGAAGAAAATGAGCCAATTGATTCACATGATCATATGGTAATTTATGCATACTAGAAATCATTTTTACTATATTTACTAGATATTTAATTAAATTTATTTTTATCTAAAAGTTTATATTTTCAATTTTAAATATGTTTAATTATATCAAAATTTCTAAATAAATTTAAAACTAATTTCAAGTTTCTTGTACTCTTTTACAACATGATGCAGGTACATCTAGTCAACTTGGAACAAAGAGGAGACTTGATTTGACCGATCAACCTGAAAGTTAGATGGTTTTATATTTTATGGACTACAGATCTCTAGTTTTATTTCAATGTATGTGTTGGACTTGACATATAAATTTTATGACTATCTATCTCTAGTTTTATTTTGAACATGTTATTATCATATTTGTGTTTATTTATATTAGTTCACTTTAATATGATGATCATATATGCAGTCAATTATGTTCATTTTCATGATTATATGCACTCATACATATCTATATTTATATTTTATCTAATTTTGAAGTAATACATGCACTATACAAATTCTTATCTAGAATCAAATTTCATATATATGATTTATCACATGGTTAGGTGACAAATTAAAACATTCCTTAAATAGTTTCTAGATCATATTCATAATAAATTAAGGGCAAGTAATTTTAAGTATTTTCCAATTAGATAGCAAATATTTGAATCAATAAACAAAAAACTATCTCCTTGTATGTATAAAATGTATAATCTATACAATTGAATAATTATATGAAATGTGGTAAATAGAAGACATGAAATGTATAATCTATAAAATTGAAACAAGATATTTAAAAAGTGACATCGAACAAACATATATAATGTATATCAAGATGTTTAATACAACTATATAACATGATGAAACATATATGTGCATGTAGATACAATTAAAGCTTATCAACTTTTAGGTGAAGACCAAAAATTGATATTTACATAGTCTCTTGATAAAATAGTTTTTCAGTTCAACAATCACATCGGAGACCAACTTGATGAGAACCTACAAAAAGAATTAATGTAAGTAACTACAATTTTTATGAGTTATTTAAGTAAAAAATTAATGCAAGAAAATAACAGTATATAGTAAATTCCATACAAATTCAAATGATGTTTGCCATAGGATGGATTAAGGGGACCTAAGAGGATATATAGCTTAAGGGGGGTCTTAAGAGAATGCCTTAAGGGGAGTTAAGAGGATGGTTTAAGAGGATGCATCTCATGAACCCTAGGATATGGCTTAATGGGTCCTAAGAGGATGGCTTAAGGGGATGTAAGAGGGTGGATTAAGGGGAGTTGATAAAATGATTTAAAGGGATGTAAGAGAATGGATTAAGGGGATGCAAGAGGGTGGATTAAGGGGAGTTGATAGAATGACTTGAAGGGATGTAAGAGGGCGGATTAAGGGGAGTTGATAGAATGACTTGAAGGGATGTAAAAGGGTGGATTAAGGGGATGCATGTCATGAACCTTACAATATGGCTTAACATGTCCTAAGAGGATGGCTTAAGGGGAATTATGAGAGTGACTTAAGGGATGCAAGATTGTGGATTAAGGGGATGTAAGAGGATATGACTTAAGGGTATTTTAAAAGGATGGCTTAAGGGGATGCAAGAGGGTGGATTAAGGGGAGTTGATAGAATGAATTGAAGGGATGCAAGAGGGTGGATTAAGGGGAGTTGAGAGAATGAATTTAAACCCCAAGGGGTGTTGAGAAAGTGACTTAAGGGGATGCAAGTGGATGGATTAAGGGTAGATATATAGGGATATTGATTGAGGGGTCCTAAGAGGATGAATTAAGGGGTGTTGAGAGAGTGACTTAAGTGGATGCAAGTAGACATATTAAGGGTAGATACATGAGGATATGAATTAAAGGGTCCTAAGAGGATGGATTAAGGGGAGTTTATAGAATGACTTAAGGGGATGCAAGAGGATGGATTAATGGTACATAAAAGGATGACTTAAGGGGTTTTAAGAGAATGACTTAAGGGGATATGAAATCAATTATAATAATTTTATAAAATGAAAATGAATCAAATTTAGTTTTATATTTATACTATCAATTAAATGTATCTAGAACTATATATAGTTACCTGTCTCTAGATTCAAATTCCATTGTAATATATGTGCATCTCCTCTCTTTTTTGTAAAGCATCTAATTCTTGGAGACTTGAAACAAAAAATGATATAAAACTTTAATTAGGAAATGATTAAAGAAATATATATATATATATATATATATATATATATATATATATATATATATATATATATATATATATATATATATATATATATACAACTAGATATACTTACCAATATTTATTTACGCTGTTGTACCATTTGCATCCTCTCTTTTTTGTAATGCATATATGATTGTCTCATGATCATCCATTGAAAGTGTCCATAAAACTTTATTAGGAGGCCTCCCTTGATATCTAACTAGTTTTATATTGGTTGCCAAAATCAAATGTGAATAATGTATAAACTTCTTGTGTCTTTCATAATCTTCAAATACAGGCAAGCCATTCTTTCTCATCAAATATTTTTGAAGCCAGGTGCCAAAAACAACCACTGAACCAGTTGGATACTCAAAATTTTCATCATCCACTCTAGTATGTACCAACTTATGTTTTCTCTCAACACATCTAGCCAACCGGTACTCCGTCTACTCTTCATTCCCCTCAGGTGCAACAATAGCATACACATGTCCTACAAAAATAAATACAAAATTCAATAAAAAGTGACATATTTAATTCACATATAAACATGCATACATACAAAATTCAACTCAATAAATAATGTACCTTCTTGTACAAGATCTGAAACATGATCATAATCATTTGATGCAAACACTTGATTATCTTCAATTTTCGTTCCATGTTGAACATGTGTTGATATAGGCATTAAAGCTCTTTGTTTCCATTGTTCAAACCATTTTGTATTTTCACATGCCTGCCAATCACTTGCAATAAAAAATTGACAAAAGTATGCCAACTCCCTTGTCCATATTGTCCATGTGTTTGCATTCAAACTCTTAAATGAATGCCATTTTGTAGATCCATTAATTGTTTCACAATCTTGTCGAGAAAAAAAATCATTTTCTTCAATTAACCAAAATAAGCGTTGAATTATTGAGCTCTCACTTGTTCTTGTAGATAATTTGGTATTGCACCAATCTACAATTGCACGTGCATCTCTAAATTTTGTAGCATCCTCAAATTCTAGTTGCTCTCTAGCAAGAGCTCTTTTCACACATGCACCTACTCCATCGTGTTCTCCCTTACCATGACCAACTTCAAAAAAACTCCATATGTGTTGGATATTACTTTCCTTATGAACTCTACATAACCAATAAAACATTCTAGCATTTTTTAATTGACTCGTGCAATTATCTGACCATATGAGATGTTCTAGCATTTGAATTCCTCTCTTTTAAATTTTTATAAAATATATCAAAACAATATTGTACAAACTCAGATGAATGTAATCAATTATCACTTACATAAAAATGGTACTCTCTCAAAAAAATTCTATTATCTTCTGTACTATATTCATCATGTCTATAAACAATGTGAACAAATATAGCTACTTGCACTAAATTATAATATTGTGATTGAATTTCTTCTTGTGGAGCAAGAGTATAATTTTCAGCAAAATCAACAACTGACAATATAGTTCCAATTGGGAATGTATTTTTACATAAACTAAATTGATTATCAAGCCAATGAGCATTCTGAGAGTGTTGAAAATATTTAGGTACAAACTAATCTTTAAATTCAGTAATAAAAGCATGCACACTAACTTTTTCCACAATTAGCTCAACACGTTTTCCAGTTTTTCCATATTTTAAAGAATACTCAACATTTTTAAACTTTTTTACATCCACTAATTGTTGTCCAAATTCATCTGAACTACTTTAATGCATACATTCTCCTAATAATGAAAAGTTACCACATCTATCACATTCTCTAGAAATGCATGCTTTTAAAAAAAATGAGTTTCTATTTAAAGAGGGATCACAAAACAAACCTACTATAAAATCTTTGATTCTTTCAGGTGGCATATTAATACCACAAATGTCCTGCATAATTTGGTTAGCATGCAAAGTGCATCGTATATATCAAAATATATCATAATAATAATGAAATTGTACATGAGTCTTACAACAAGAGATTCGTTGCTTATTAATTCTAACATACCAAGCTTTACACTTTTCGAATGATCTTTGAATTATGTTAATATTCAATGGTAAGATTGAAGCATCTAATTTTTTTTTATATAATTCAATTTGAGCCATATCTAAGAGATGCTTTGGATGAGGTTCATGAATTTTGGAACCCACCCTTAATTTTAAGACATCTCTAATGTTAGGTGATACTCTTGTATTATCATGCCAAAAAATTTCCATTAAAGATTTAATTTCATTAGTTAATTTCATGTCTGATCTTGAGAGTCTACCACTAAAATTCCAACATTGATTGATAGGATCCTTTTCAATACTTTCTCTTCTTTTAGCAGCTCTTATCAAAGTTCTAGGATTTAAGTTTATACATTTACTAATCTTACTTAACATTCTTTTATTTGAAGTTGCTTTATCAACTACAACAATTTTTATTACACGACGAGCCACATTCTTATCTTTCGATTGATTTTTTTTACCAATAACATCATAACATTAACAACACTAGATATGACTTGTTCT
This sequence comes from Sequoia sempervirens, assembly GCA_007258455.2. Taxonomy (NCBI): domain Eukaryota; kingdom Viridiplantae; phylum Streptophyta; class Pinopsida; order Cupressales; family Cupressaceae; genus Sequoia; species Sequoia sempervirens. The sequence continues at coordinate 351,770 of VDFB02083991.1, read as the reverse complement.
ACTGAATCATCTTTCTTTTTTGGTTTTACAAAAAACACCTAATTTTTTCATCACTTTTCTCATTTTCAACATTCTCATCAATTGCACCATGAGTTGACATTGGAATCCTAATTTCTTTCTATAAATTTTTTTTTTATATATTTTATTTCCATAATTTCTAATTTGTCTCAAAGAAACTTTACCACAAAGGTTATCTAGCACATCTGTTTCAATTGTAAAAAAAATATTTTCACCTTCATCCATAGATGGAGTTTCATTTTCATTCACACAAGGGGTTTCATTTTCATTTTCAAATGTAAAAGGGATTTAATTCTCATTTTCATTAATATTAGGGATTTCATTCTCATTTGCATTCTCATAAGATATAATTTCATCATTTTTTTGTTTCTGCATTGTTTCAACCCTAATATTATTGATCTCATCAATGGTGTATCCAGCTTCATCTAAACAAGCAATATCAATATTATCAAAACTTGGGTTTGAACACATATATGGATAGATTGTTTGAATAGGTGCATTTTCCATATCATTGGGAGGTGCATTTGAAGACATACCCGAAGTTGTTTGCATATGATTCAAAGTTGAAGTTGAAGGCATAGTTGGGTTTATCTTCGTAATTGCATTTTCTGAACCATATTTACCATCTCCACATTTGCATCATCTACATTCATTTCATCATTCATGGCTTCCTCTTCAACATTCTTGGAACTAGATGCTTCCAAATCTTTCATTTGGCGAATCCTTTCTCTCCTTTCCCTTTGTCTTTTTGCCTCCTTATCTTTATTTGCTTGAATTTTTTCGGGTGTCATTAACTTTCTACATTTTTTTTTTGTCTTTGCTTATCACCCATGGTTACCATACCCTCTTTGATGAAAAAAACAATAATTCAAGAAACCTATTTTCAAATTGCCACCTCCTTCAAATATTCAAATTAAACTATGTACTATGAGGATCATTTTTTCTATAAACTCTGAAGTACAAAAACATCATGAGTACATCCAAAAATTCTATTTTTCCAAATCTTCTTGTAAAAAGTTCTTTTACTTGATTCCACTTTAGAAAATTCAACTTGCACTTTGTCTCTTCCAACAATTTTAATAGAATATGCCCTACATAAGACAAATTTGCAATAAAAAATGTAGAAAATGACACTTTTGGACCATACTACAGAAAATGAATGTTGCAGGAAAATCGTGTTTTACTAGTATTTTCTAAATTAGGGAAAAATGACTATATTAGAAACATGTGCGCATTATGAAATGCGTATGCGTTTTATAACGTATATGTGTTACCTTTACCCAACGGGTAAATAGATAATGCGTATGCGTTTCATTTAAATAAAGTGTACACGTTTTTTTAATGCGTACGCGTTATTTAAAATTTGAATTCCTGCGCCACATCTAGCCTTGGTTTTAGGCTTGGGAAAGGCTTGGCAATCCGAGCCTTAGCCTTTGACCTGCAACTAAAAAACTAAGGCAGATTGAAGAAGAATGTCCAATTTTGACAACATGGCTGATGGAATTTTTTTTTGAATCAATCTATTAAATTTAAACCAATTAAAGAACACAATGTCTACTTTCCAAATATATAATTTTTATTAATATTGGATTATGTTTGCTATTTTTTAAGTAATTTCTAAGCAAACTAGTCCTTAAACTTGAAATATCAGACTTTTTTTGTTTTTTAATAACTTTTTATTAGTTAAGTTTCTTGTAAAAAAAATTATATGGAATCAAACTTCAGACAATTCTCTACACAATGAAAAAAAAAGAGTCAAAAAATGTTTAGTTTAGGTCCAATTATGTTGTTCGTACATGTTGATTTTTAAAAACAACAATTAAGGCCAATAAAAATTTAATTAAAAAAAAATTCCACATCAAACTTCATGTTGTTAGATCTCTTTTCCCAAAAGTAATTAGCAAAATATTTTTATTTGGGTCAAAAAGTGTTGTCCATACACATGCTTGGTCTAGTAAAAAAATGACTTTTAAAAAGTGGTTTTTATAGATCCCTATCAAAATTTCATTTCGATAATCTGGGTATTTGAATAATTTACATATTTGGAAACTATATTCAAAATGATAAATTTTATATTATTGACTTTTTTTAAGATTCATTGTGTAAGTGCCTCAAATTTTCAGTCCAAGTGTGACAAATTCTGAAAAACAGCAAAAACATTTCCACTTTTTGAGCTTTTTGTGTACCCAACTTCTTGCATAAGCTTGGATAGTTTTTAGGGTTGAGGGTATAGGGTTAATTATTGTTTAATGCAAAAAATAGGGTTTGCATCAAAATGAATTGATCAAGATGATGAACCACTAATATTCCACCATAAAACATGCAACTATGTGTATGATAAGATGCAAATGACAATAAAAAAATAACCCTAACTGTTATAGCAACTATGAGGGGAGTTTTTAGTGCTCAAAATGATGTGTACTTTGCTCCAAGAAGCCTATTTTTAGGGAACAAAGGACTCATTCGCCTTTAGTGGTGAATGGGTCCCTATTAGGGTTTCTGAAACTGGGATCTTGGTTATTTTCCTTGATGTCTACACTCTCAAATCCTCGGTTGTCAGCTCCTGAAAACCTATAATAAATTTTGTAGCTCCTTTCTTTGTTCTTGCACTATAAATGACAATCTTGCAACTTGAAAACTTTGAAATTTTTTCTATAAACTTCTTCTCCACTTGATCTTCAACCTTTAAACCTGCAAACACACACCCAAGAGGAGAAAAACTTGTTGATTGTTAGTGAATAGGGGTTTTCCTTGGTCAAACCCATTTTAGGTAATTAAACCAAATGATGAAATAATGAGATTGAAGAATGAAACATGAAATATGCAAATGTAGATACCTTGGATGATGTCTTGGAGTATAAATCTCCAATCTAACATGAAGTGGTCATGAAGAATGTAGATCTTGATCCTTGAATAAGATGTGAAATAATGCTTGCAAGTAGATCTTCAATACTACATCAACTATCTTATCTCAACAACATGCATGAATGAATTATGCCTTAGACATGATGAAATGATCTTGAATTGTTGCAATAAAACTTTGATAATCTACCTTGAAATGCCTTTGAAATGGTCTTGGAATGCTCTCGTGAATTCAAACTTACTATAAGGATGCTCTCTCAAAGTTGCTACGTGAACAATGTGAATTAACCCCTTATTTATACTAAATCTAGAGATTAACCCCAAAATTCAAATAATTCAAGCTTACACCAGATCTGGAAATGAATATTATTAAAATCTTGCTAGAATTAAATTCAAAAGGGGGTCCTTATTGAGGGAGCACCCATTCGCCACCTAGGGTGAATGGGTCTTGGTAGAAGTTTCCATGACCTTGCCTTTGAGGGGTGAAATAACATCAAAAACCCATGTCAAATATGTAAAGAGAGGGGGGTATTATAGAGGGAGTACCCATTCACCACCTAGGTGAATGGGTCCTATCACCAATTTCTAGGACCTCAAATTTTCCAAATTAATTTTTTTACAATTTGAATACCAGGTGTCAGGATGGATCCTTCAGAAGGTGTCATAAATAAGGCTTAAATTTGAATTAAAGGGGTTAATTAACTCTAATTAATCACAATTAATTAATGAGACTATAGATAAGTGTGGAAGTGTGTTACAACAGTTTACAACTCCTTAAATAAGGTACATTTTAGGTACATTTTATTTGAAAAGAGGCCCATTAGGCTCAATTAATTAAAGAAACACTAGAAAAGTGTGTTACAATACTTTAACAAGGTACAATTTAAGTACATTTAGTTAAAAAGGGTGCCCTAGATTAATGTGAATGTGTACAAAACATCACAACATTACTCCAAAAAATAATTAAGTCAATTATTAGGTTAATTATATGTCAATTATTCCCAAATTAAGTGAGGAAAAGAGGTACTTTTTTCGTCACTACATTTTTACCCCACTTTAGTGAGGGGATGAACCCATGTCAAACTCACACTCAAGTAGACATTCAAGACACTTAAGTATGCAATGATAACAAAGATACATAAACATACACTATCAAAGGCCAAGGAAAATAAAGAAAAACAAAGGATCAAGCACAACCATTAAAATGTGATGTGGAACAGGGTTGTTTGTCTGTAACATGCATTGCTCACTCTGGGATAGTGGAACCTCAGTTTGTCCACTAGGTGAGTTATCCAAAAATATGTGTATGCTCACTCTGGGGTAGTGGAACCTCAGTCTATCCACTAGGTGAGTTATCCAAAAATATGTGTATTCTCACTCTAGGGTAGTGGAACCTCAGTCTATCCACTAGGTGAGTTATCCCAAAATATGTGTATGCTCATCTGGGGTGGTGGAACCTCATTTTGTCCACTAGGTGAGTTATCCCAATGAGGTGGTTTAGTGAGAAAGGAATTCTAGTGTGTCAGCCTCTAACCATATAATGAGAAAGTCATGCTAGTGTGTTGGCTTCTCATCATACTAACCATAGCAAAGCTATCCTCCTGATAACTTCAATAAGGCACCATAATGTAATGCTTTTGTAAATGCTTTTGAATGTCATGTAAAATTTGTTTAAAAGGGATTTTTCTTTGTTCGTGTAAGGTCCTCTTCTTAGGGAACATTGTGTCTAATGTCTCCAAGAGAGGAAAAGTCAAGGATATTAGATCGCCACTTATGGGATGCCTCGCTCACATCATTCCATGAAGGGGAGATCATATGCTTAGAAATATCACACTCTTGGAGGACATCAAACCCAGTGAAACCACAAAGAAAAGGACACTTCACAAGAAAATCATGCCATGAAAATATACCAAAAAGATGTCATCTATGTATGTCCCCACTTTAAAGTAGTTGCTACACCATCACTATGAGAAATTGCTTTCAAGTAGCCAATGTTTTGCTCCTAAGACATGAGATCTTTCCTCGAAAAACCCTATTCCAAGTCATATGTTTTTGAAATAAGTTGTGTCATGAAATAGGAAGGATTGCCCCCACAAATATATAAGGGTTCTATGGATTCGAGGTTAGTATGTCTTTGCTACAATGTTTTTATAGAGCATGGAATTGTCATCATTCCCCAAACACTCATAGAACTGGAAGAATGACACATAGAGAGCGAAAGGAAATGAAAATCATTTTAGGTCAACACGGAAAAGACCTAAATGTCTCAACACCTTGCATCATCCCCAAAAGGAAAACACAACACAAATGAAAAAGATAAAGGAAAAGATTTTGGGTCAACATGGAAGAGACCTAAATGTCTTGACGCCTTGTGTCATCCCCAAAAGGAAAACACAAGATAAATGAAAAAGATAAAGGAAAATATTTTGGGTCAACATGGAAGAGACCTAAATGTCTCAATTCCTTGCATCATCCCCAAAAGGAAAAAAACAAGACAAATAAAAAATGTTTGACATAGAGAAGAATGTAGGTACTTATAGAGGAATGCACAAAAAGAGAGAGATACATCAAATGAAACATCATGTGGGATCACATTACACACATGCAATCACATAAAGTAATATGAAAAGACAAAAGACTAGTAATGTACATGTGAATGAACCTAAAGTAGGTCATCCACATCCCAATCTCGGTCGGTATAAACGAAAGGTGGAAAACTAGCTCAAAGGTACAAGAGAAAATGCATTACTAGGACAAGGCTATCAAATTCTTGCCCCTAGTCAGTGCAAGACAAGAATGAGTCGAGGTATGTGATGGGAATAAGCTCCTTGCATAATAGTAAATGATTTTCAATAAGTGTAAAACATGTAATAGTGAGAATGTTTAAGATCCTACAACTATTACATGCCAAGGAGCACAATGCATGCTTTCAGGGACTATTTCTATAATATCAAGTTGTTTAAATATTTGTTGTAAAGCACAACAATCATCAGTACTATGTCCAAGAGTTCTATGGTATCGACAATGTGGAACATTTCCATCTTTAGGATATAGTTTTGGCATTTCTCTCATAGGTGGTAATGTTATAAGTCCACGGTGTAGAAGTATTTGTAAATTCCTTTCAATTGTAGTTGGTGGATAAGGAAATTGTAGTTTCTTTAATTTGTAGATCTTTTGTGCTTGTTAGATTCACCAATTTCCCTGGGTGGATATAGGGAAGGAGGACCCGAGATGACCTTTTCTTCTTTTTCATTGTCCTTAGGAGGCATTGGTTTCTCTTTAGGAAAGAGGACACTTATGTTAGGGGGAGGATCTGAGACAATCCTACCATCATTATGAAGCATTTTTTGTTCTTTAGGGATTAGAGCACTTATGTTAGGAGGAGGATCTTGATATCCTAACCCTTTTGTATCTTCAGTTGGTATTTGATCTAGGAGTTGATGAATTTCATGTTCACTTGTTATATCACATCCTTGTTTGCTTAATATCATGAATCCTTTATCGTATGTCTCTTCAAGGTTGATTGATGTGTTGGTTACTTTGTTAACATAGGATGGTTGAATGTTTTCTTGGGTAGAGGAACCAGGCTCAACTTGTATTTTGGTTTTAGGATGGAAAAGGCCAAAATCTTTAGGTGATGGAATGGTAGGGGGTGTTGGTTGTTTTAGTGAAGGGTAAAAGGATGCATTAATCTCAAGGTTGTTAAGGTAATCATTTATGAATTCATTAATACTAGCATCATCTTCTTCACTGATGTCAACATCATGAGGAGGACATGCATTAGGAGTTGTGTGAGAATGAGTGAGTTCAATTTCATTAGGGTCATTTCTAGAAACACGACTTGAAATATCAACCAAAGAAAACAAGGACTTCTACACATTGCTTAAATAGTTATCCATTTTCAAAATTTCAGATCTAAACAAGGTAATTTGTGGATTACACAATGCAATAAGCTAAAAATTGTGTTTTATGAATGCAATTTTTAATTTTGACAATGCACTAAATGAAGAAATTTAAGCTATATGCAATGAATTTGATGAAATAGTAAATCAAAAAATTGAAATAGGAAATTAACAAAAACAGATAGAAGCTTGAAATTAAGATTTTAATTTCTAGAAAATGTAGATTAGGATCTAACAGGGACTCATTTGCCAATAAGGGTGAATGGGCCATGGTTAGCTATTTTTGAGATGTTTTTATTACTTTTTCAAGTGCCAAAGAGTTTAGGTTTGACTTGATCATGGACTCATTCGCCAATAAATGTGAATGGGTCCTTGATTAGGGTTTTGAAACTATTTTTGAATGATTTGTAAGCTTTCAGAAATGTCTTTCAGTTCCAAGTCTGAGACAGTAAGTTTCAGTTTCAGATTTTCCAAAAATGTAATGAAATAATGTATGCAAAGACCTATGTTGAGATGCAATTTTGTTTTTATTTTCAAATGTAATTTTATGAGATCTAAATTATATGCACAATGACTTATTTTTTTTTGTATTTTTTAGATTTAGAGAGATGAAAAACAATGCAATTCTAAACCCTAAATGAGATGCAAGTGTTGAATGGAAAGAAAGAAACCTTAAATGAGATCTTATTCAATGTAAATGAGATGCAAATAAATGCAAGATCTCACGTAGGATGCAATGAAATACTTCAAAATTAGAAAACTGCAATATTTAATGAGTCAAGCTCACTAAAATGTTTAATGAGGAAAATAGGGTTTGCATCAAAATGAATTGATCAAGATGATGCACCATGAATCTTTCACTATAAAACATGCAATTATGTGTACGATAAGATGCAAATAATAATTAGAAACTAACCCTAACTTTTATAGCAACTATGAGGGGAGGTTATAGAGCTCAAAATGATGTGTACCTTGCTATAAGAAGCCTAATTTTATGGCACAAAGGACTCATTCGCCTTTAGTGGCGAATGGGTCCCTGTTAGTGTTTCTAAAACTAAGATCTAGGTTATTTTCCTTGATGTCTACACTCTTAGATCCCTAGTTGTCAGCTCCTGAAAAACCTGTGATAAATTATGTAGCCTCCTTTCTTTTTTCTTGCACTATAAATAACAATCTTGTAATTTGACAACTTTGACAATTTTGCTCTAAACTTCTTCTCCACTTGATCTTCAACCTGTAAACCTGCAAACACACACTCAAGAGGAGAAAAAAATGTTGATTTTTAGTGAATAGGGATTTTCCTTGGTCAAACTTTTTTTAGGTAATTAAACTAAATGATGAAATAATGAGATTGAAGCAAGAAATATGAAATATTGAAATGTAGATACCTTGGATGATGTCTTGGAGTATAAATCTTGAATCTAACATTAAGTGGCAATGAAGAATGTAGATATTGATACTTGAATAAGATTTGAAACAATTCTTACAAGTAGATCTTCAATGCTACATCAAAGTATCTTAGCTCAACAACATGTATGAATGCATTATTCCTTAGACATGATGAAATGATTTTGAATTGATGTAATAAAAATTTAATAATCTACCTTGAAATTCCTTTGAAATGCTCTTGGAATGCTCTTGTGAAATAAAACTTTCTATAAGGATGCTCTCTCAAAGTTGCTAGGTGAAACAATGTGAATTAACCCCAAAATTCAAATAATTCAAGTTGACACCAGATTCAGAAATGAATATTATTAAGATACCACCAAAATTAAATTCAAAAAGGGGGTCTATTATGCCTTGCATAACCACACAATTTTTTTTTGTCAAAATGGGTCCCCCATTGTTTCTTTTGTCCTTGGTGTTCTTGTTCGGGTCTTACGAGTTGTTTCTTTTTCTCCTAAGACCTGGTTTTCCTTTTTTTTTTTCAGGTTCGGTTTTCAAACTGACACTCACACTTGTTACTTTCTAAGGTTCAAGTTTTTGTTTGTGTTTCGATCCCGACCCCCGTGCTTTTCCTTGTGTTTTCTTTGTTCTATTGGAGTCAGGTTTTGAATCAGAATCGCTACCTTTCACCTCTTAAGTTTTAAGTTCCTATTTTTGTTCTGATCCTGTCTTCCATTTTTCTCCCTTGTGAGTTTTTACTTGTGTTGGAATCGGACATCGAACCAAACCCATCACCAAGAAATTTGCTAAGTTCTTGTTCTTGTTTCCATCCTAATCCTGACTTCTGACTCTCTTTGTCTTTTTTCATGATCATACTTCAGACCAGGACTTGCACTAAGAACTTTTCAAAATGTTCTTTTTGCATGTCTTGTCCCGATCCTGACTTCCAACTCTCTTTATCTTTTTTCAGGATTGGATTTGAGACCAGAACTTGCACTAAGAAATTTTCAAAAAGTTATTCTTGCATATCTCATCCTGATCCCGATTCCCACTTTGTCTTTTTTTGTTTGTTGAGCTTAAAACCTTGGACCTTGACTTGAATTTTGCACACATTGGAAGTTAGGTGTCATGTCATGTGCCAATCCTGACCCCTGCTTACCTTCCTTCTTGCGACTGTGCATTAATGACTTCTGCCCCGATCATGAGGCCTGACCAACCCACATTAATGTCTAATAGTTTGCATGCATGAACAAGTTTTTATTCCGCTGCTCCTCGGTTTCCATCCATTTTGGCTTGTACAGTTTGACAAAGTGAACTGGAGTGACATCGAGAGTTAGGGTTTTAGGAGGTGCTTTGATTTCTCTCCATGCTATCGGATTCTTGGTTGTGTTTGGAGGTAGGGGTTTTTCCTTGCATTTTTCTTTGTTCTTGGTTTGCCTATGTTTGCTGTGCTCATCATTTTGCATTTCTTTTCCTTTCTTATTTTCATTTTGGTTGGCCTTGTTTCATTTTGGGTTTTGTGCATTTGGGTTTTCCCTCATCTTTTTGTTTTGTTTTCTATTTGCAATATTTTTTTGTCTTGTTGTGCCCTAGTTTTCTAGGGTTTTTCTATACTGACTGGTCAAACGGGTGTTTTAATTGATGAATTTTAAATTTCAACTATTTTAAATAAAAAATATTGATCCCAACCACAATCCAATCCTAAAGGTGATATCTAAAGATATTGTTACATCTATTTTTCCTTCATTTTTTGCTGATTATTCAATTTTTGATTCCTACATCAATATCGGGATCGAGAATCAGAACTACACTTATGTTTTTACCACCATATCAGTATAGCTCTTTCAATTGCTCTGATCTTGACTTCTGATGTTCTATCAGGATCAGGTATTGAATTGTCACCTTGGAATGATAATTTTTTTTTGTTAATGAATCACATCATCTCTCGATTCTGATCCTTGCACCATCATTGGGATCAAAAATCAGATTGACACCAAACCTTTGACATACCATTAAGTACCATGATCTAGTGTCATCCGAATTTTGAATTCTGACACATCGGGACCAGAATTCAAAGCTAAACTATTTCCATTGTGCATACATAAGGTCTGGTCCATGAAGAAGTCCTAACCCTAATTCTCGATATCTTATCAGGAACTTAGTTAAACTTGTTCATCAATACAATTCCAGTTCCAAATCACAACCTAATCCTGACTTTTGATTCATGATTAGGATCAAAACCTAGATCTAGAAACCTTCGTTGACTGTGTTTACTAACTATCACTACTTGGTGAAGGCCCGATTCTGATTCCTGAACACATTGTGATATTAGACCATGGAATGAAACTAAATTTTTTCATCACTATAGGTATTGGTGCCGAGTTGGGACCTGATCTCGACTTTCGACAGAGTTCAATTTTATGCTTAGAATGGTCAGGTTCTTGGTTATGTCCCATACTCAAAATATGAAAATGCTCAGTTAACTTGTTGAATGGGAGTTTATATTGAATGAATGGTGATATAATATGAATTCTTGTGTTAAATTTCTCTTCACATGTCTTTTATTTTCGTGATAATTGTTAGTAGTGTAGGATAATAAATAAATGTCTAATTCAGAGGAGGAAGTGCCTACTAAAGGAACATCTAAGGGAATAGAGGCCAAGAGGTTAAAGCCAAAACAAGTCCCAGTTACAATGAAGTATAAGTTCCAAGGGACTCTAGTACCATCTAATTTTGGGTCTAAGGTTATGAATATCACTGACACACTTATGTGGCACATTGATTTGGACTAGTTATGGGGCACATTGATTTGGACCAGGTTTCATGAGGATACCTTTTCAAAGGATGCTACTCTAAGGGAAAAGAGGATTGTAGAGTCTGGGTTAGCTCATGTAGCTAGTTTTCCCATTGTTGTGCAATGCCTCAAGTTCATCTTAACTACTGCACAAACATACAATCCTACTCAAAGGAAATGCATTGATTTATAGCGCAATGTAATAATTTATTTAACCCTAGCAATGATTAGACACATTTTTTATCCTCCTCCTTATCCCAATCTCAAGATTATGATTTAAGTTGAGGCACTTAAACTCTAGGAAATGGATGTAGAAGGGAACCAAAGACTTATTAACAAAAGGTGGCTTAAGACAAAGAAGAAATCACTGAAGAAGATACCACTGAATCCCAAGAGGTCTAACTTCTCTGAAGACATTAGGGACATGATTACATTGTTGGGAAGAGTGTTTGGAAAGGACAAATATCATATCCTTGAACACTAGATGTTTCCATTCATTCAACTGATACTAGAGGGAAAGAAATTTTTGGATTGGGGGCATATTATTTTAGATAACATTCATGACCAACTACTGAAATTAATAGAAACCAAGATATTTTATATGTCTTAATATGTCATATATTGTGCTACAAGGATGGGACAGTTTCCCAGGTTGAATATTGAGGGTCAATAGATGATGGTCTAGATCAGAAAAAGGTTTGGGAATATTATGACCAATCAGAGCTTAAGAAGGTGGGGAAACAATTTAAAAGATTCAATGATGCATTTTTGTATGCTATTATTAATCAACTCATAGGTGATATTGGTTTCAGGTTATCACAGGACGCCATTAAATTCATCTGAGAGTGGGGATATTGGTTTATCCAATACCCCATGTCCACCTATTTCAGATTGTTTGGTTATAAAAATCACCCTTTTAAATTGCAAGGATGTTGTGGTGACATATGGGTTTTCATAGAGTTCTCTTGTTAGGTCATGGACGTGAATGTTAAGTTTTCTACACAACATAAGACTTGTTACCATTCTTTCCCAATGAAATTGGTGTTTTATTCTTGTTCCTCTTCGATAGTTTCCAAAACAACAATAGAAGAATTACAGTCCATGAATTTCCAATAGCATACATCTAGGAAATATTTTGATCCAAAGAGGAAAATGTATGGTTTGTATGCTTCATAGTTTCCCCATCATCGGCCACTTCTCGAGGACTTTTGGAGAAACTTGCAAGATTAGTTTGAAGTGAGGAAATAGGGATATGAAAGATTGACAATTCCCCAGATGAAAGATTTTGAGGTTAAAATGGATAACTGGAAGGCACTACTTATGATGGGATCACTCTTGATCACCAATATGAGATGGATAAAGTGGCTACAAAGGATTTAGAGCTCGTCAATTGGATGGAAAAAGAGGAAACAAATATCTGTAAAGTATCACGGGTAGTGTTGGACAAAAGTTTGAAATGGATTGGTCTTCAGTTAAAGTAACCAAGGGTTAAGGATTCAAAGAAAAGAGGTTCTATCAGTGCACCTACTTCCTGCAATAATACAAAACAATATAAGAGATTGAAGAAAGGTGTTTTAGCAACATAGGTAGCCATGAAAGAAGTTTTGGCCAAAGAAATTGGGTTTGAACCTGGAATCCTATGGGGTGGAGATGAAACAAATGAAGTTTTGACCAAAGAAGAGCATAAAGAAATAATGGAAAGTGCTCAAAGATCAGCTGTTGAACAGTTAGCTAAAGAAGAAGAACATAGAGAGTAAGTTGAAGAGCTAGCCCTAGAAAATGAAGCTATTGAGGTACAAAGGAAAGTTGAAGAAGAGGCTCTTGAACATGAATTGGAACAATAGAGGAAGGTTGATCAAGATAAGGTAGCAGAGGAAGAACTTCATGTACAAGAGTAAGAAAAACAAAGGTTGAGAGATGAAGAGGAGGTTGCATGAAAGGAAGAAGAAATTAGAAAGATAGAAGAAATTAAAGCTTATAATGAAAGAATGGAGCAAGAAAAGTTGTAGAAAGAACAAGAAGAGCAACAAAATATTTCTTTCAAGCAAACCGTAGGGTTAATTTCTTCTACACCTCCATCATTGACACCTCTGATACTCAACAAGTAACTACTCAGCCAGCTGCTCCCACTTGGCTCAAGCTAAATTTAGAAAAGAGACACCAGGTTCAAGCTCAGCCGATAACATGGGATGAAATGGTAGAGGAAATAGAAAAGGTGAAACCAAAGAATAAATCTTGTGTTGTTCATTATACAAAGTTGACTGATGATGGAGATTTGATAGTAGAAATTGCTACACCAATAGCTGATAAAGATGACATGGAATTGTAGGTTGAATATTTTCAAATAAGCACTGTCAATCTAGGAAAAAAGATAAGAAATCAATAGATAAATTTGATTGATATTTTTTCCACCACCACCAAATCGCGACTGATTAAGGATAAGCAAGCTAAAGATGAGCTTAAGGATCATGTTGGGAAAATGAAGGATTTTTTGAAAGAGTTGATTACATCCTCTCCTGAGCAGTCAACATAATTGGATATCCATGTTTTGATGAGCCGCAAGGAGGTGGATGGGTTGAATAAGATGAAAAAGAAGGCCACCTGGTTTGACAATTGGTTCAATGTTTTCAAGTCTGACATGGATGAACATTTGGGATAAAGTTTTAAAAACTATCATGCAAGCCTTAATTTTGTTGAAATGATAGAATAATTTATATGAAAATGGTGGGATGACGAAGAAAAGCTTAGGAAATACTTAGAAAAGTTGAAGGTGATAGCTAAAAGTTCCAATGAAGAATTGATTCAATCACAGATTTTGGGTGATGAGGGTCTTGAGTATATTTGAAAGTCTATTAATGTGTCAATTTTCAAAACCCAAAATATCATTGAACAAATAATAGCTATGCTCAAAGGAATTCATGAGATATGGGAATTGAATCGTACATTTTTGGACCCAATGGACTCTCTAACTCTTATAGGGTTTTTCTCCCAAAAGGACAGAGATTAGATCCAAAAATGCTTACTAGTTCATTTAAATTATGATTGTGTGTGATGTTGTATGAGATAAATGGAATGATATGAATGCAAGTAAGCTATGAAATTGATCAAACATGAATGCAAAATCTAAGAATTATGACTTGTTTGAAAACACATTGTGTATTGCTAAAATGAACTAAATGAATGAAGTATGCATAACAAAAAGAGATGGATGAAATCAAAGTGCACCTAGGAAAAATGTGATGAATCTAAAATGTTTGGAATGTTGATTGATGATCTTCCTCAAGCCTGACACAACTCATTCACCATCAAGGGTGAATCAGTCCCTGTTCTGGTGAAAACTTCCAGAAATAGGTTTTTGTCTGCCGAGAGTTGGATTTAGATAAAAATAGTTTTCAGGCCCACAGATGGGACTAATTTTCCATGCTTGGAAAAATAGTCCTTCTTTAAGGATTTGAAAAGTTAGAGGAATATTTTGTAGCTTCATATCTACAATTCCACCTTCTATAGGTGTCTGCTTCATAAATTGTCAGAATCGGGTCTGAAAGTTCCTTTTTCTTGATATTTTGACTTGAATGAAGAGAAGGAGACTTGAATGAATTTTCAATACAATATTCAATGATTCTCAAGCTTCCAAAGGACCTAAATTTGCAAAAAAACAAAACAAGAAACAAAAATTGTTGATTGTTAAGGCATGGGGGTTTGCCTTGGTGAAACCCCATTTAGTTAATTAAACCAAACTGATGAAATAAAGGAATGAAACATGTAAAATGGAATAAATTACCTTGCAATGATGATTGATCTTAGATGTCTACAACAAAACATGAAGATTCAACCCTTGAATGTCTTAGAAAGCTAACTTGAAGACTTCTAATGGAGAAACCCTAAGTTGCTTGACTTGATGGAGAAGATGGATGATAAATGAATGATGATAGATGTAATAATGAGCATGATATATAAAAATGAGTATAAAAATACTTATTTATAGAAAATTGTGCCTTAGTACCTGATTATACCTCATCACAGGCCGACATGAAGATATTTTTAAATAAAAACCTGAGAGGAATTTAAAAATAGTTTTAAATTAGAGCCAAGAAGGACTCATTCAACTTAACATTTAATATTGTTTGTCAGGTTTACATTAAAAAATACACTTAACTGAGTCATGTGAGGGCATAAAGGTGTCAAATAAATCATAAGAAAGATGTAATTAAGGAGACGTTCCTAGAAAAGTGTGAAAGCTTGTTATAAGACTTTACAACACTTTAAAATAGGACTTGTTGATGAGTAAAAAGGAGTATTTAAATGAATTATAATAAAAAGAGTCTAGAAGAGTGTAGAAATGTATTACAACACTTCACAACACCTTGACAACACATCATTAAATGTATTTTATTTAATTTGCAAGGGTCCAAGACCTAGTGTGGATGCATAAAATACTTCACAACACTAGATTAAGGCCTTTTTTTAGTCAATTTAATCATGAATTAATCCATATAAAGCAAAGGGTCCTTTTTTCTACAACATAGGAACATTCAGGAATATTTGAGGATATTGTTGCAAAGCTCATTGATAAAACTTTACCTCTAGATCAAAGACTCAAATCATTGGGAGAAATAAAAGATGCTTGGGAGGTGCAACTTGATAAACTAATAAAAGTAGACATTGTTGAGTCAACACTTGTAGATAGGCTACTAGACATCAGGTGTTATATGTGATGGGAAATCACAAACATTGGCCAGCTGAGGGAAATTGTTGCTATAGTGGAAAAGAAGTTCGAAGATTCAAATTTTAAAGTTGACTGGGTTGATGGACCTGATGGTGATGCACTGAAGTAGATCTTCTAGAATTATGATGAGTATCATGGGATTCCTCATGAAGATGACAAGTAAAGGAAAATATTTTGTTTTTTTGAAAAGGATGGAGTCAAATGTGTTAACTAGTTTCAGGCACCCTTTGGACAACAACACTTCCATGTCATTTTTGAGAAAAATAGATAGCTCTAGATCCATCTTGATGAGCCCGAGATTGGGTGCGATGATCAACAGTGGAAAAAGGCCGCACTCCCAATCATATTTTGGATTGAATAGACACAAGGTGTACTTTTCAACTCCTACAATTTCAACAAAGACAACAATCAGACTTAATTGGGCATCCCTATAATTGTGGATTTGGGCCTGAAATTATGGATCTTGATTTTTGATAGGAGAGATTGATGTGAATTCTATCTATAAATTAGAATTCTCCCCTCATTGTAAAGGTCGACTAATTGAAGTCAGATTGGCTACCTAGAGACTAGATATACTTTTCAGTTTTACAGTTTTATGCAAGATACTTGGACAAGTTTTACAATTTTAATGCAAGTAGTTTTATTTCATAAGTTGTTAAGTTTAATGATAATGTTGATAAACAATAGAAGATTTGTATGCTAAGTTGTTAAGTTTAATGTTGATAATGTTGATAAACAATGGTTATTTGTATGCTAATGCATTTTGATGCACATAAATGTTTCTTATTTGATGAAAATCAATAGAAGATTTCAAATTTAAAACCATTTATTGCATTATATGTGAATGATGTTTCTTCATGTTTGTTGATTTGTTAATTCTGGGAATGAGCTTATGGTATTTTCTTATTGAAAAGTCTTTAAAAAAAGTGATGATGAATGGTTGTATGCTTTAAATCTACACTATGAATGGATGCAATGGTATGGATTGTTTCATAAATTGTGTTGTTCTATGGTTTTAGTTGATTAGAAAAAGTGCTCATTATAAGGATTACATGTCTAAATTAAAAGGAATTTGCGTTCATGTTTTTCTATCCTAAACCTTGATCGATCTTTTGTTTTTTATTTAAACCCCCCAAATCTTAAATTAGTTTGTACTATTCAGTTTGTACTTGTTTACCAGCAAGCCCCCTTGAATATTATGGTTGCATGGACCATTGAATGATAACAAAATAGTTGAGAACCAACTACAGAGACCTTGGAAGATAGGTGGTTTTAAATCATTTGTCTTTTTAAGAGAAATAGAGTAGAGATATTCTATTTTAATGTTGTGTTACTTTTGACCATCAATAGAAATAGCGCTAGAAGGAGGGACCAGAAGAAAAAATAGGAGTTAATTGGGTCCTTTTCACCAAATAGGTTTGATAGATTTCTTAGATCTTCTACTAACCTAGATCCATTAGTTGAACTTTAAACTCCTATTAGACCTATGGCTCATAGGGTTTTGATCCTGCCACCATTAACACCACCACTCACTCCACTCGGGTTTCCATTAATCCCATAGGTGGCACAGCAAAATCCATTGCCACCCATAACATTCTTTGTGAATAATCCTTCACCACTAGGAACTATTCCTGGTGGCATACATAAAATTCCTAAGAATCCAGATAATTTTTTCCCTAGGTATTCCCACAAAGATTCATGAAATGCTGAGGAGCACATAAAGAATTGTTTCCCCAGGTATTCCCACAAAGATTCATGAAATACTGAGGAGCACATACATGCATTCAAAGATGCCTGTACTTAGGCTCAAATATCCCATCCTGACGTTGCATGTAGACTATTCCCCTATTCATTAGGAGACATGGCCTACTATTGGTACCTAAACTTGCATACTAAATCCATCTTGAGTTGTAAAAATTTAGAAGATGCTTTTATTAACCAATTTTAGGCTTATGTCAACCTTGCCATCTTATACCACCAATTTTCCACAATTAGGAAGGAACCACATGAAACATTGCATCTGTTTAACACACAATTCCAAAGGATGTACAAACGGTTACAAGAACTGTACTTGGTCGCTAAGAATATTTCCATCTAGGCATACCTAAAGGCCATAGACTGATTGATTCGCTTATTTCTTCAAATAACCTACCTTGCCCTATACATTGATTCCCTATCTAAGGTATATCACCTAGCCCTACAACAATAGTAGAAGATAAGTTCGCAATCAGGTGGTTTAGGAGGGGTTTTCCCTCCCCTAGGATATCCCCAGATGCCTAATTCAACCCCTTTGTTCAATACAGTCCCAGGGATGTCCCACTCTGCCTATGGACCATTGGTTTTCTTAGAACCTCCATCCGCATTATCGTGGGTCAATGGTGGGACTTTAGATTCCTCCTAGTAAAATTAGAATTCTCATAATCATGCTAGAGGGTCTAACCCCATGAATCACCCATTAGTTGTAACGACTATGAAAAGTGAGTGTACTACTCATTTGACAATAGAGTTAGAAACTCTGAAGAAAAAAACATCCCAGTGACCAATGAGATGGCACAATTCAAGCTTAACCCTCCTCAAAACTAAAATAAAAATAAAAATTACCAAAAATAGGGAGGGTATTCCAACCAAAATAACTATCCCAACCAGAATACCAACCAAAATCAAAGGAATTTTCAGAATCCAAACTTCCCCAACCAAAACTATCAAAGCCATAATAGGGGATATAACCAGAGACCCAATAACAATAGGTAGTGGAACACAAGATCAAACAATGGGGGAGTTCCTCACAACTATCAAGCCAATGAAGATAAACCACACACTGCAAACATTATAGATTTGAAGTTAATGACTAACTGGTGCAAGTTGCATGACACTATCACGCATTCTGAAGTTAATTAACTACCCAGAGATGGGAAAAATGGTCAAAATGGCACAAGTTGAATCCCAACCACCACAAGGTAATCCTAACAAAGATAGTGGGTCAATTATTACTGCCATGGCTTTCGAAACCTATGATGAACAATATCAGTTTCCCATGCAAGGAGAAAATGAACTAGAAGTAAATACATATGATGCTCAGGCTTTTCAAACCAAAGGAGGCCATTTTCTAAGAAATTGGAACAAGGGACTATTAACCACATCTACCGCTACCAATACTATTGCTCCCCCTAACCAGAATGTTGGCAAGAATCTGCCTCCACCAAAAGGCCCACTTGAGTTTCTAAACAAAGGTAACTCTGCTTTCGTTCCTAAATATTAGATGAATGATAACATGGAATTTTATTTCATTTCAGAAATGTAGAAACAAAATACCTCTCTTTCATACTTTGACATTCTAAAGTGGTGCCTTTCCCAATGTGAAATTGTGTTGAAAGCCTTGGAAGAGGCAAATTGGTTGAAAGGAAAGACTAAGACCACTCCAACTACTGATATGAATGTAACCCTGTAAAGAGATAAGATAGACACACACCCATTCCTTTCGAGTCTCAGAATTTTTGGGAAGAATCTACATAATTTCCTTTTGGATTCCAAAGCCTCGGGTAATGTTATACCTTTCTCTATTTCCAAAAATTTAGGCTTAACCCTAGTTCAAACTCATAAGAAAGTTATATAGTGCACCATAGAAAAAAGTACCCTTTGCTTGAGATGGGAATACTTCATGATAAATTGACTTAATGAGGTCTTAATCTAGTGTTGTGAGGCATTTTATGCATCCACACTAGGTCTTGGACCCTTCCAAATGCATTTATCAAAGTCTTGTAAAGGTGTTGTAAAGTATTGTAAAGGACTTTCATGCTTTTCTAGACTTAATAAACCTATTTCTCCCTAATTCAAAATTATAAAATGTATTTAAATATATCCTCACATCAATCTAGAAGGATTATAACTTAAACTTAATGTCAAACTAGTTTTGTAATGTTTCTTGCACATTCACATTGGTTCTTGTGCTTTCCTAGGCTATGTGGACTCATTTTAGTGTTGTAAAGTGTGTTTAATCACACTTTCACATTGAATTATGTGTCCCAAACCCCAATTTACATCATCATTAATAGACCCCTATTAACCCATATTGTGCATCCGAAGGCTTAAATTGATCACATACCTGACAAAGATGCAATTTAAACCTTATTTCCTTATCCCCTAGCATCCTAGCTATCAACTTGGCCTAGGTTGTGGGAACCATTTTCCATGCATGGTGAATCAATCCCATCTAGGTGGGATACACTCGCCATGTGTGGTGAATGAGTCCCATTTGGCTCATTTTTGACCTTTAAGCAGGAAAAAAAGTAAAATTTAAGTTTAATATTATTTCATGTCGGCTGTGATGAGGTATTAATGAGTGAAATGCCTATAAATATAATTTTTTAACCCTAATACACATCTCTTATCATTCATTCATCATTTATCTTCTCTCCCAAGTCAAGCAAGTTAGGGTTTTTACATTCTAAGTCATCAAGAAAGCTTCTAAAGACATTCAAGGGCTGAATCTTCCTCCATTATTGTGTAATTTCAAGAAAAAACATCATTGAAATGTAATCAAGTCCATTATTGCATGTTTCATTACATTGTTTCATCATTTTGGTTTAATTACCTAAAAGGGGTTTAACCAAGGCAAACCCCCATGACCTAACATTTAACATCTCTCTCTCTTATTTTGTTTGTTTGTAGATTTAGGTATCTTGGAAGCTTGGAAATCATTAAGGATCAAATTTCAAGGTTCTTAAAGTCTTCTCTTCATCATCCAAGTCAAAATATATATAAAAAAGTGACTTTCAGACCCAAATCTGACAGTTTCAGAAGTAGATACCTATAGAAAGCCAAAGTGCATATCGGAAGCTCCGGTATCCACTCTTGAACATTTAGAAATTAAAAAGTGGACTCATTCACCATGAGTGGTGAATGAGTCCCACTTCCAGGTCAATTTTTGGTTTTCTGCATTTTTAGATACCCTTTTGTCAGAAACAGGTTCCAACTCAATTTTGCATAATTGGGATTGATTCATCCAAAATAGCGAATGAGTCCCACCAGGACTAAAAATCAGCATGAAAAACATTTCCAATACAATTTCCAGCCTTCATCAAGATTCCAAGTGCACACTTTAAGTTTGATTCATTTCTGTTAAGTTTTACATTCATTTCTAGTTCATTTCTGTATAACACAATGTGTTTTCAAACAAGTCATATTTTGTAGGTTTGGAATACTTAATCAACCAATTTAATCAGTTAATTGCACTTATATCATTCCATTTAGCCTAAATAACATCATACACATCCTAATTTGAATGAACCAACTAGATCTTTTGGCCCTTCTTTCTCCTTTTAGGTGAAAATCCCTAGAAGAGTAAGAGAGTCTTGTGGGTCCCAAAAATCCACAGTTGATACAGATAGATAAAATTGAGTTTAATTTAATTGGGGAATTAAAAGCTATGCATGTGCAAATTGGATCAGACCCATAGATCCAGAACTATATGGATATTCAAGTCGCTGATATCCCTAAAACGTACATCATATTGTTAAGCCGAGACTTGATGAAGAGTATTGGAGGTTATTTCTCCCTAGATTTCTCACACATGTGGCTGCCATGGAAAGGGGTAGCAACTCAGATTAGGATTGAAAGAAAACCTCGTCTAAAACATATGATCATGAAGTATGACCACCCCAACAAGGTAGCCTATTTCAAAACTGAGATAGGGGTGTATAGGAGGGAATAAATTTTGAATTTTTTGATGTTTAATCCTAATTGCTCACAACCTTTAGAGCATAGTGAACCTATGGCCACTATCAAGCAACAAGTTTTAATCCAGAAATTGTGACAAGATAAGCTAGTTTTGGGAGTGGAGGTTGATTTATGGAGTTTGTTACTCCCAAATTGGTGTAAGGTACAATACCGAAACCATTCTGAGTTGACGTGTCAACCCTATATAGACATTTTGAACAATGTCTGTCAGATAGGAGAAACTTTTAAGCACCATCCCAAAACATCTCTGAATCAGTTTCCCTTTGAAGCTAAGAATGCAACTGTTTTGACAAGGACCAATGGTACCCAGGGAGAAGTCTCACCCCTAATTGGACAAAATCAGATCCTATTTTTTGATTTATGAAATTAGACTGGGGAACCTCAAAAATTGTCTAACACACCTACCCCTGCTAACATTCCAATTCCTAGGGAATTGCTCAGAAAGAAAATGACCTATAAAACTATTGATCACAATGAGGTGCAAGAAATAGTCTCCACACATGTTTTAAACCTTGATGAAGTACTTGATAGTCATCATTTACAACAGTCTAATGATCTTGGTTTCTTGAACCAGTCCGAGCTGCCACCTATTTCTCATAAACAATCACTTGTAGTTGATCTGAAGAAAGAAACCCTAGCTCAAGATCAACTATGGATCTTCAAATTTGATGGTTCCAAATCTAAAACAGGGAGTGAAGCTGGAATAGAATTAACAAACCCAAAAGGGAAAACCTACTTTGCTTCTTACAGGTTGTAGTTTAGCTATACTAATAATGTTGCAGAGTACGAAGCACTTGCTAGGGGACTAATGTTTGCACTTCAAAAGAAATTTACAACTCTAACAATCATGGGATATTTTGAGGTAATCATTAAACAAGTTTTTAGCCAATACACTTGCCATAATAAAAGGTTGGTTGCATACAAGAATAGGGTATGGAATTTGATAGAGGATTTCAATGCTTTCAGAATCAAGTTGATTCCCAAAGAAAACAACCAGATTGCAGATGCACTTGTTTTTGTTGCTAGTACTTTGGAACCCATGCAAGATTCCAAGTTAAAGAGATTCTTTGTGGAACTAGTGTCTATCCCAGGCATCCCAAATAATGTCTGGAAGTTCCAGGTTTCTGATGATGATCAACATATACTTTCCTTCTTGGCAAGTTCAAATGTCCTTGAAGGATAAATCATTGATGAATTTGATAGTGATTAGGGATACTGGAACCTAGAAGGCTGTGACGTAGAGGGAATAATTAATTTGAAAACCAATAGCATTCCTAAGGGAATGGTAGCATTTGAAAGGATCTTCGATTTTGATCCTCGAGCCTGTGAAATATTTCCTACAGATAATGATTGAGGGAAATACAAATCATACAATTTGGCATATTCAGGCCCAGCGAAAAAAATATTCATTGGTAAAACTTGCTTGTAGGACATTCAAGATAAAATCTTGAAAGTTTTGAAAGAAGATATTGCAAAAATTGCTTGGGGATATGAATATTTGAAAACTTTTAATACGTCAGTGATAACGCACACTATCCCATTGAAATTTGAAGAGAAGCCCTTCAACCAAAAGCAGTGCCCAGTGAATGCCTTGATTGAACCTCTGATTTTTAAAGAGGTACAAAAGCTACTATCAATGAGAATAATTTTTCCAGTAAGGCATTCAACCTGGGTTGCAAATCTGGTTCCTGATCGGAAAAAGAATGAGGAAATCAAGTTGTGTGTGGATTTCAGAAAGCTCAATAAAGCTTTAAGAAAGGATAACTACCAGCTTCCTTCTCTTGATGAGGTGTTACAGATAGTTAACGGCTCAAGGATGACATCATTATTGGATGGGTATTCAGGATATAATCAAGTGTTGGTTAAATATGAAGATAGAATGAAGACTACCTTCACTACCAAGTTGGGGACATTTTCACACTAGAGGATGTTGCTTGGTCTTATTAATGCTAGAGCGACCTTTCAGTGTGCAATGGATGTTGCATTTAAGGACCTAGTAGGTAAATGCATTATAATTTCAGTGGATGATCTAACTATATTTTCCAAGAATAAGGAAAACCATGTTGCAAATTTGTCAAAAGTCCTTGGAAAATGTATAAGCTATAGTGTATCCCTCAACCTGAAGAAATTTGTGTTCGGGATCTTAGAAGGGAAATTATTGGGTCACATAACATCAGAAAGGGGGATCTCAATCGACCTAGATAGAGTGGAGTCCATTCTAAAATTAACCATGCTTGGAAGCAAAAAGGAAATGAGGTATTTCTTCAGGAAGATAAACTTTGTAAGGAAGTTCATAGCCGGGTTTGCGGAGGTTGTCAATCCCCTCAATGACATGATGAAGGATGCAAAGATTGAATGGAGTAACAAGGCTAAGGTTGCCTTCTCGCAAATCAAATAGTCTATTTTAGAGGAACCAGTTCTAACCAGCCCCAATTATTGAAGGCCTTTTGACATTTATTCCTTCACATATGATCATTCGTGTGTTGTTGTTTTAACATAGTTGAAAGGAAAAGGGGATGAAATGCCAATAGCTTTTATGATTTCTTCATTCAAGAATGCTGAGATTAGATATCCACCCTTAGAGAAGTTGGCCTTTGCACTTGTATAGGCTATTAAGAAGTTTTGACATTACATTCTCCGTAGTCAAATTATAGCCATAGTTCTTGACCCTAGAGTGAAGTCCCTTCTAATGCAGAGTGAGCTGGGAGAAAGAAGGGGAAAATGGATGGCAATTTTGTAGGAGTTTGACCTTGAAATTCACCCAATGAAGTTTTCCCATGGATAAGGCTTGTCTAAGGCCATGGCTAATGTTGACACTAAGATTACTTTCCAATAGTACTTTGTACAATCATTAACAGGTGATCCTTGGTACGCAGATTTGATTTTCTTGCTCTTGAACAATAAATGTCCTGATGGAATGAGTACCACTCAGAGAAGAGCATTGAGACTAAAGAGTTCCCATATAAGCTCAAAGGAGGAGCCTTATATAGGAGAAAATTTGAAGGTGTCTATTTGTGCTACCTAGATCAACAACAAGCGAAACAGGCCATTGCTGAGAGTCATGGCAAGCATGGTACTAAGCAAAGTTCAGTTGATTCTATCACTAGTATAATTTGACAAATAAATGACTATGTGACTAAAACTTTTAGTCATGTGACTAAAAATTTTAGTCACGTGACTAACACTAGTAGAATATTGCAAATAAATGACTAATTTGGTCATCTATAAGTGACTAATTTGGTCATCGGGTAAAATCACAACTAAATGACTAATATCAAACAAATAAAAATGACTAAATAAATGAATAATATCAAACAAATAAAACTGACTAAATAAATGATTATTACTTCTCTATTTTTTTTTCAAATTTGATCATATTCCATAGAGCTTATGATGCAGGAGCATCCAGTGGTGTAAGGGCAATCTTGCATCCCCCAAAAATAGTGAAATTTCAAGTTTATCATTTTTCAAGTGTTTTTACATTTTTAGATACCCTTTTCGTCATAATAAAATTCCCAATTCATGGTTTTTATTTTCTCTTCCTGGGTGGAAAGATATTGCAGTTTTTGTTGCCCAGATTTGCACCTGAAAATCTTCCGAGTGGGATTTGAGGCACTTAGAGCTTCCGGATCGGCCCCAAAACTTGCCAAAATCGGCGTAGCGGATTTCGAGCGCGTTCTTGACTTCGAGAGCTTTCCAACGGTTCGAACGGTTCGCGAATCGGAGTCCTGGATCAAAAGTTATGGCCCCGCGAAGTTGGCGTACTTTCTAGAAGTTACCATTGCAAATGCCCTTTCCAAATTTGAACTTCTTGTTGTAATTTTCGGCGCCAAACTGCCTAAACTCAATTTGAATGTTGTTTTGGCTCCAAACTAATGAGGAGCTCTATTTATGGGCGGGTTTTCTAATTTTTGGGTAACTTACGATACCCGCGACAAGAATGCGGAACTGGTGTCAGGGAGTGTGGTGGGAGTCATGAACCTGTAGAATTATGGTGTATGGTGGTTGGAGGATTGGTGGAATGGAGGATTTCCTGACAGTGGAGGTGGAGAGAGGTGTGCAAGTCGGAAGGGAGGACGTGGCAGGAACTAGCAAAACGAAGGATGAACTAGAGGAGTAAAGGAAGCGCAGTCGGGAGGAGTGTAGGAGAGACGACGAAGGAGTGTAGTAGACACGGAGGAAGGAAGAGATAGGAGGAAGGAGGAAAGGAGGGGTGATAGAGGAAGATAGAAGGAATGAGGCAGAGAAGAAAGAAGTAGGAAGGGGTGACAGAGGTAGGAGAAGGGGGAAGAAGAAGAAGGAAGGATGACGAAGGATGGAAAGAGGTAGAGGAGGGGTGATAGAGGAAGGAGTAGCAAAGGAAGTGGAAGTTGAGGGGAGTGTCAGCTGGTGGTCGCTGGGAGCTTCGTTGAAAGGCTGAAGGTCACAGCGTGCAGAGATGCCAGTTGGAGGATGGATGGGTGGTGGAGAGATAAGGAAGAACCAAGGTGGAGAGACAAGAAGTGAAGGAAGAAATAGAGGTGATGAAGTAGAGGCAGAAGATAAGGGATAGGCCCAAGGAGGAAGCGAAGGACAAAAGGAAAGGAGATAGGAAGGAGGGGTGAGCTCATGGAGGAAGCGAAGAAACATAAGATAAGAAGAAGAATAGAAGGATTGACGGATGGTGGCAAGAGGTAGAAAATGACGGAGGTGAATGAACTGGTGTTAATACCAGACAAACACGGGGATGAGGTCTCCCATAAATTGTGGCCTCATTGGTTCAAATCTCCAATCAAAAGCCATCATCGATAAAATAAAATAAAATATAATATTATAATATATTTAATATATATATATATATTATTATAATATAACATAATATTATATAATATATTATTATTATATAATATTATAATATAATATAATAATAAATAATATAATATATTTAATAATATCTATTTATTTAATTTCATACCCTAATGGCTAAGCATAGTGGATGGGCAAATCTTGGCCATAATTTTCAGACTCCCCGCCATAATTTTCTTGCGAGTGCAAAAAATACTAGCAAACCTATCTCACGCACCTCGTAAACCTGTTCACGATTGTTGGAAAACAATTTTGAGGTAGCCGTTTACTGTCGAATAAATCCAAATCAATCCTGATACATGAAGATCCGAAAGGTATATGAAGATTGTTGATGGCTTATGGCTTGTAGTTAAGTTCAAATGTCCAAAATAACCTCAACACATCAATGCGCTTCTCAAGGAACTACAGAGACATAGCAAGCTTCAGACAGTACTACAATTTTTTTCATACCATTTGCATATTGTTTCTGTTCTTTGTTTCTGACTTCCAATATACGTTGATGAATGTCCATACCCTGACCTATGGCTCTTGCTTTGAAACACAAAATTCAAGGTTTGATTAATTCTATGAATTCCTCTAAGTTTTCTTTCTTTTTGTTTGATGGATTTGGGAATCTATGATTTGTAGTTTCTATAAACAGGGCAATTAGGGTTTCATTTTATTTGGGTTTGGAATCTTAGATCGGGATTTGAGATGAATTGGGCTTGAGCTAACAATCTCCACAATTTTTTTTCATTGGATTTATTCTATTTATCGATTTGGGTAAATTAACTAGTCTACATTGCAGCTGGGTCATCATTTTACTGGGTCTTTCCTTTCTTTTCCTTTTTCTGATTGCTTTTCAATTTCTTGAATTTGGATGATTTTGATATACATTAGATTTGTCAAAACATAGTTTGATTATTATTTTTTCTGAGCTCAGAGTGTATATATTTCTTGGATGAATTTTCCAATCATTTCGTAATGAATTTGTCATATTGAATAAAGATTCTACCCTTCCCACTGCTAAATCCAATGATAGTTCCGTCAAACCAAGCTCCTCTGTATCCCCCCTCTTCAGTGCACACCTTCACCTTTGTTCCAATGCTTAACTCCATTTTTCTACACCCACTTTATTTCCACACTTTGTCCACTATTTTGCATAGCACATAGCAATTGAAATATCCCTGAATGAATTCCTGCGGTTAATCCAACTCAATTCCCTTTTATTTCTATTGCGAATTTTATTTTTCTAAAGCTTACCTCCATTTTTCTACACCCACTTTATTTCCACACTTTGTCCACTATTTTGCATAGCACAGAGCAATTGAAATATCCCTGAATGAATTCCTGTGGTTAATCCAACTCAATTCCCTTTTATTTCTGTTGTGAATTTTCTTTTTCTAAAACTTACTGCAAGCCAAAAAAGAAATTATTTGTTAGAATGTTGGTGCCGGAGTTTGACAACATGAACTTTGCTTCTTTAAAACAAATAATTTTATTTCTATAAAGAAAATTGCTTTAATAAAATAACAATTCAAAAGATTGTTTTGTTTGACAAAATTGATGCAGTATATATGGTAAGTACGTATTTTTACTTCTCAAAAACTTTTTTTTCTCTGTTAGAAAGTAAATTGCAATTTTAAATTTGTAACTATTAAATTACTGGATTAACATGCAACCGTCCAATAGCTTCCAAATTTCTTTTAATTGAGTAGTCGGTTATTTTCATTGCCTATGAATCATTTATTTTTCCAAGTTTCCTTGTAATGGCCGAAATTTAGGTTTTCAGAGTGCAGTATTGCAATATTATTATAGTGATGTTTTCAGTCCAGTTTGATTTCAAGCATCTAAATCTGTTAACATTTAGAATTTTACTTCCAAATGAACTAAGTAATTTAATTTGTCTATTTTATTTATAAGGTAATATAACTTTGTATATGATAATCCATACTGTATGTACAAATCTATACCATCCATTCATTAAATTTTAATAGAGCTCTCTTTATTTTGACAATTAAATGACCAATCTATCATAAAATTTGTAGGTAGGGTTGACAGTCAAATACCAGGCCTGGCCAAAACAAGTAGTTTTTGATTGTTTTAAATTTTAATCTTTACAAATAGGGATCCTTGTTGAATCGAAATGGTTAAACTATGTTTAACCTATTTTTATATTTATTGCGTTTTACCTGAGTTGAATTTCATTGACCATAAAATAGGCTTAATATGGCCTTAGTTCATATGGAAATCAGATTATATTTTTTCTCCGATATTTTTTCTTAGATTTGTTGAACAATTTTTTGCAAATTCACACGGAGAAGTGAACTTGGAATGAGGCTATCTAGCTAAATGGAAACATCCTGACAAAATAGCAGGTAGTTACAACAGAAATAGAATAGATAGAACTTACACTGTTGTTACAATACTAAAATCAAAACTAGAAATATTGAAAACCACAAATGTAGAGAGTTAAAATTGAGAGTTAAATGCTCTTTTTTAAATTTTCTGAGTTTTCAACTAAATCAATGGTGTTTTCTTTTATCTCTGCGGGTTGTAAATAGCTGCAGTAGAGCTTTCAATTGTTTTTACATTACGCTACTTTTTTCATAAGCATTTTGATTTGTTTTGTTCATTCATTTTTTTGTTCTTGGCATCAAGTTTGAAACTTTTCCATAGGATGAGTATCTGCACATACTTGGATTTCCCAAGTCTTGCCATATAGTTTGGCTATAAATTCTCCAAATAGAACAATAAGAATGATAAGTAAAACTTTTCCCATTGAATTTATTGAATTATAGAAGAGTAGCTAACTGCAACTAACCCATACTTCCAGTGCCATCACTCCCCCATCAAAAGTAGCATGCCTTGTAGTCCAACCTTCAACTAGTATTGCTTTTAGTACTAAAATTGCTAATGCACACACCACCATCATCATCTTCGTCACTGCCATTTCTTTTACAGCCTTCTAATACCCAACAAACTGAAAAAGCTGATATGATTTCTTCCTATAATACCCTTCTATATATATATGCAACTATTTTTTGGAGTTCATAGAGTAGGTATTTCTTTTAACAAGCATATTTTCTAATAGAGATAAGTATAGAAAATGAGAATAAAATTAACTAATGCATTACTGAATCCTATGTTCCATTGTATTTAGAAACCATCTTCCAAACCATTCTCTCTGATTCATTTCTTTAGTATAAGCATTTTTTATTTCTTCACATAAAATAGCTGAGTGTTTCATATTGTATTATTATATTGTTAAATATTGTTTGGCCATATGAGTTGTAAATTTTTTCATATATTTGAAATGAGTGAATTTCAATTATACTTTTCCATTATTGTGCTTAAGGCTTTCAGCTCATTACAATATGAACTATTCAAATCAAGGCTTTTGGAGAGAACTATTCGAGTGCTGATTTTTTTGAATTGGGTTTGGATTGCTTTACTTTTATAATTTCTATGAGTAATTAGTTGTTTTCATTGGTTGAGAATCATATATTTGTCTTGATTTCCTCTTTCAAGTTTCAGAATTTTACTTCTGTCTACTGATTTTTGCATAAGTCAGTATAGAATCAAACAAGTAAAAATAATTTGTGCACATTTTTCAGTAAAGCTATTGCCACCTATTAAAGACTGTCTATGTGCATTTTTCAGGATTCCTGCAAGAGCTTAAACCCCATCTCCATTGCTAGAGAAGACGAAAAAGAGGCTCTGTAGGATGGTTTTTAGAAAGCAGGCATTGACTAATGACTCCTTGGTAGATGGTTAATGTTGGAAAATATTATTTAGCAATAATGTTAAGAATCTAATTATAACAGATCAAAAAATTCCCATGATTGGATTTTTTTGTTAATAGAGGCAAAATAGAAAATGCAATCAAACAATTAAGCCTTGTGTAATAGTAAACTGAAATCCATATGGAGACCTTATCAAAAAATTACTTTGCTATTTGAGAAATTTTATGGAATCAAAAGCCAAACTGAGCAAAATATTGCATACTTTTCAAAAAGATGACCATTTTAAGAGCATTTAGGCTTAAATAGACTACAAGATGGTAAATCTTACCGTAAGGTATGTGTGGATTGCTTTCTAGAGTAAATCATGACTAGACCATGCAGAGGAAAAATCCCAATAAGCTCAGAGAATTTACTTGGATTTAAATTTTAATCATAAGCAATCTACACAAGATATTCATCACAGAGACTTGTAACACTAGAAATTGTCTCAAAGCTAGATAAACTGCTACTAGTCCTCTGTACTTGTGAATGGTCCATTGTAATGGATTGTTGATACATGAAAATGGAGACTATTAGCTTCATACTTTCTAAATCTTTGTCAAAATCAGTACTAGTGATCGAGTTTGTTGGCAAGAAAAACATATAAAATGAAGAATATTCCAATTGAGAAGAAATTCAAGCTCCCAAATAACTCTTTGTTGAGTGACATTATTGAGATGTGCACTGATAACAAAAAATAAACATCAACATGAATGTCTTTTTATTTGCAAGTTGTCTCTCCCTACCTCTTATGTGTATTTTTGCACCAACAACCCTCTGTCTAATCTTTTGCATTGTACAAAACATATGTAAATCCATTTCTTATGATTGGAAATTTCTAAAATTGCTTTAGTACTTTTGTTAAAATAAATTATCAATTGTATCCTAAAATTCATATTTGTATTTAAATAAAATGAATTACCTACTGTTCAAATTCATTATTGTTTTACCCTTATATTCCTATCAGTGTATTCCTCGAACCTCCTATGGGTGCAAGTGCTAGTAATATCTATTTATTTAATTTTGTACCCTAATGGTTGGGAATAGTGGGCAGGAAAATCTTGGCCATAATTTTCAGAATCCCTGCCATAATTTTCATTTTTAGCCGATAGGCTTTACCTCTGGACTTGTGAGTGCAGAAAATACCGGCAAACTTGTCTCATGCACCTCCTAAACCTATTCACGACTGCTGGAAAACAATTTTGAGGTAGCTGTTTACTATCAAATAAATCCAAATCAATCCTGATACATGAAATCGAATCTCCAAATCAAATTCGCTTTCCAAGTCGGTGATCAAACAAAATCTGATTTGCAAAGTCAGCAATCAAATCATGATAAGCTTCTTTACATCTTGCAGTCCATCTGAGTTGACTGAAGTCTAGATTCCATTGTCATTTCCTTCTCCTTGGTCTCTGCCATTTCCAAATCCTCACCACTTTGAGCTTTGGATATTTCACTTATTGTGTGATGCAGTGGAAGTTTTGGTGTTGGGGTTTTCGAATTTGATGGCAGATGGAATATCCATGGGATTTGGAGACTTTCTGTCGAGTATTAGAGAGAGTTTTGGCTGCCAGTGAAAGAGAGGTTTCAGAGTTGGATGTGCGCTATAATTTTCCTCCTTAGGTCACACAGCTTGTAGCCACTTATCAGTCTCTTCGGATGGCCAGTCACGTGCAGTAGTGGTCTAAAATTCTCATTGTAGTTCCCGTGGAATTGGAAATTGTTGGACCTTGATCACATGTGACTCAAATTGCTTGGTAATAGAGAGGCGCACGAATTCAAGTAAAGATATTTTCCTAGTCTTACTCTCACTTGTCTAACGTG
This sequence comes from Sequoia sempervirens, assembly GCA_007258455.2. Lineage (NCBI taxonomy): Eukaryota > Viridiplantae > Streptophyta > Pinopsida > Cupressales > Cupressaceae > Sequoia > Sequoia sempervirens. The sequence continues at coordinate 319,913 of VDFB02083991.1, read as the reverse complement.
TGCAAAGAGATGTTGAATGGTAGAAATTTTCATAGCTTCTCTCGCCCTTGCTGTTGCATTGGTGATGGTAAGTACACGCACTCTAAATGTTTTCTCCTAAATTTGCAAAGTATTTGTTGGTCTACACAATGTTGTTAGGGTTTGCGTAAAACTGAAAATCATGCAAGGAAACTAGGGTTTAAAGTTTTATGTTCTTCCCTCATATTGATAATGTTGAACTGACGACTATTCATTTCCACGCATTGCTTAGATTTAAATTTGAAAACAACAAAAATTGTGCCTTCGTTGTATGAGTAATCTTATCTCATTGCATAGGCTGTGTTTTTAGGGTTTGAACTTAAATTTAAGCTTGGATTATGCTCTTACAAGTACCCTGCATTACCACTACATGAGATTCGTAAATAAATTTTCTCATCTCTTAAGCTTTCTGTTCATTTTTCAAAAAAATGCTTTGTGCTTTCATATTGTTTATTGGTTGTTGTTACTTAATGCTTGCAGCCCAATATTTATGATTCTGGTTTGTGTAATTTTATCATGATAACATGCATGGAGTTTGAGTTTTTCTTAGGAGTCTTTAATAAGTTTTGTTTAAGATTGTAAAAATTGTACAATTAGCTCAAGGGAAGCTATGATAATGTTGCTGGCTGCATGGGCTAGGCCCTAGATGTCACATTTTGTATAGCTTTTTTTTCTTCAGATGAATCAGATAAATCTAACTGACAAAAGGGGAAAGCATAGTATTCAACTTGGCGTATTATTTTTTGATTTTTCTGAATTCTGGCTATATTTTTTTAGTTACTTGTTGCATTCTTCTTCGTTCTCATGTTACATACTTCCAGATGTGTTTTTCATTTTATTTTACCACCATGGGGTCCAAAACAAATCATGCGGATTTTTAAAGCTCTATGCCACCATGCTTGATTATGCTCAATCTGGTCAATGGTAAAATTTGGAAAAAAGTTTTGCCAATCCAAGAGAATGTGATACTAATTATAATGTTTGAAAAATACAAACTAAAAATGTTTTGGAATCATATAAGTTATAACCAATTGAGAATGGATAGAAAGGTGAACATTAAGCATGGAATCCACTATAGATTGTGGAAGTAACTTCTTAATGGAACAAACCTCATACATATAATACTGTCCAGAAATATAAAACAAAAACAAAGGCATTACAAGAGAGTCAACAAACCCACCTGCTAGAGAAAAAATAATACCCTCCACACAGGCAAATGCGAGAATCCTTTCAAAAAAGCTTTAAGAGCTGCCGAAGAAATTCATAGTAAGAACACCCACCACCTTAAAAAAAACAAAACTAAAAAAGGAGGGGATTTGTATATATCACCTCTCAATCCATTTAAGAGCCCAATCAGCTTTCCTTGTCATGCAAGGAAAAACCAAAGGACTTAATATATAAAAATAAGTGACAAACAAATCATTGCCTTTTGAAGTTTAGTAAAGATGCAGCATTAAACTGATCAACTTTTGTGGAACTTGTGTCTAGCTAGTGCTCTATTGTTATTGATCTATTCATTTGATTGAGTTTCAATGATTTTTTTAATTTCATCATATGCAGGAAGCTCTCACTTCCAACCTCTTTCTTGGTTTCTATGAATCAAAATAGCTGTTGGGGCTGCCAAAGGGCTTGATTTTCTACATTGTGCAGTAAGTGAACTTATATATAGAGATTTCAAGACGTCAAATGTTCTTCTTGGATTAGTATGTCAACAAACAACCCTTCTTATGGTATTATCTATCTTTTAACAAGATTATTGAATTGTTTCTTTCAGTTGATTTGTCTTGTACCAGCCTTGGTTGTATTTTATGTACCTGATCTAGTAACTTTGGTTGTTTTCAAAGAATTATAACACAAAGCTCTTAGATTTTGGACTAGCCAAGGATGGCCCAAAAGGGTATAGAACATATGTATCTACAAGGGTCATGGGAACTTATGGCTATGTTGCCATAGAATATCTAGGTACAAGTTCTTCTCATTTAATTGCTACAGTGTGTAGTTCATGTTTTCCAAAAGCAGAGTTTTGTATCATAAACATGTGTAGAGGTGACTCTGTAGCAATATATATCTATCTAATTTTATCAGCCAGTTTTACATAGATTTCTTTGCAATGATGAGAGTTTTTTAGAGCTCAACCTGTTGCAAGCCCCACACAATTTTGGATTGTAAACATGTGCAAATGTGCTTTATAAGCAATATACATCTATCTACATTTATCAGCCAGTTTTAATACAAACTTCTTTTCAATGAGTACATTGTATTCAAATCATGGTACATATCATTAAAGTTTCATTCCACCTCAATCACATGAGCTCTATTTGAGTGGTCAATATATTATTTTCACCATAACATGAATCTTTGTTTTTTCTATCGGTTGTTAGAGTTTTGCAAAAGATTTTATATTGTTTTATTGGTTTCTAATGCCTTGTGCTAACACTTTCTTGGAAGCATATGAAGTTTGTCACTTGCTCCATTGGTAATGGTTGGGTGGAATGGATTATTTTGGTTGTTTTCTTGGCTGCAATGACATTTCTTATGATTGACATACATTTTCTTGGTTATGAAATGCTTTTTATGTTTGGGGACTTTCTGTCGAGTATTAGAGACAGAGATTTGGCTGCCAGTGAAAGTCATAAGTGGCACACTTTTGTACTAAGTTTTATTCATGAACCAATATTGACACCAGTCGTCCTAATTTAATGTAGTTTAATTATATGCCTGTCATTTGCATTTACTTAATTATCCTATATTTATGTAAAAGAGATTGTATTCCCTTACAATTATATATATGGCAATACATAAATACACATACATCTACACACACACACACACATATATATGCGCGTGTACAGGTATATTTAAGAATTGCCACACCTAACAGGTTTGGAGATTTTATGCCGCTTTAGTGAATGGCATAGGAAACTACAAGGAATGCCAAATCTCATCTACACATTTATAAGCTGCAAATATATTGATCATAATTTGAATCATTCAAGAGAGAATTTGTGCATAAATTCTTTATTATTGAATTTTGTGTAGAAGCTTTTGTGAAGGCTTTGGTAATTCAAAGTGGAACTTGCAACTACAATATCTGATAAATACTTCCAAATATGCTTTTGATGGATGTTCATACCCTCATCCAAAGCTCCAATTCACACACAAGCAGGAAGGACGCTTTCAAAGGCTGAGGAGTTGGGCTTTACACCCACTGGTTACATTTGCTTAAAATTTTCTAAGGACCTTTTAGAAAAACCCATTTTGAACATATCCTGTAATCACGACATCCCATGATATCACATTTCTTTGAGGCATTTTTTGAAATAGTTCGCTTGCCTTGTCTATGCTTCCACATTTTCATGTATGTCTAGCAGGGCACTTGTAACTACAACATATGAAAAAAATTCCCTGTTGTTATGCTTTGATGTATGTCCCTTTGTTAAATTATGAATTACCTCAAAGTGATATTACAAAGTATTTTAAAAATAAAAATAAATTCTAAAGAATTTTTGAGAAGGCTAAAAATAGCAAACAAGTGATTATAAAAAGAGCTAGTCATGAGGAAAATGATCCATTGTTTTATAAACAAATCCCATTTCTGAAGATCAAACTCTGTGTTCATCTTTTCCAACTAAGGATGATAACCCTTTTAGTATCAATATTTAGAGGAAAAAAACCCACTAAGTTTCTTTTTGTATTCAAGAATGAAAACCCTCCTGCCCAATTGAGTAATTTTATTCAAGGATCACCGGTGTGCTGAAAATTAGACTGTGAAGTATGCTACAGTAATTCATACCACTACTACAGTAATCCAAACTACTACAATGTCACGGTACAGTTCCAAGTGTATTTTCAGTTTGGTGTGAAGGTATTTTAGTTTGGTTTGAAGATTTTGTGGAGTTTATAGTGCAGGGTTTCAAATCAGTTTTCTATTGTGGAGCTGTTGTTTTTCCATCATCATCAATTTATTATGTTATGATTTATGTTTAATATTTTGAATGGCTGATACATAATTCCTGCATCATACAAGTATCTATTTCAATGATATTGTTGTGTTCTTACTATCGTGTCATCTTTAGTACTAGCCAGACCAATTCTTTGATTGTATTGCTGGCCTATCATACCAATTGCAACATTTAGAGGTTTCTTGATGTATATTTTCTGCAAATAAATTTGTTGTACCTCTTCAATATTGTACTGTTATAGCTCCAATTTGAAGAAAGATTTATAGCAGCAATTAAGCCTGCCAATCTACATTGTGGGAACCTTTGTCAAGGTCATTCTATGTAAAAGAAACTAAACCAGTTTCAATATTAGGCTGTACTGTTTAAGGGGGTTGTTATTTAAGTCTCAAACTGCATTCCATGTTGTGGAAGCCATACCATGCTTAGAATCAGACCATTCCTATAATAATATATTCAGGTTTGTGACTAATGATAGAACTATTCAGGTCTGAAGAGAAGAACATAAGTTGCAACATTTTTAGGATCCAACTAAAAAAGCAGAGTTGCTGGAATAATCAGCCTATATTCATATATGATCCATAGGCACCAAAGGTTTAATTGGTATCTTAGTAATAATGTTTAGGGTGTCCTCAAGATAGCCAACATGAGCATGAAGGTCAACCATGCACACCTAATGATATATATGTAATGCAACAAGGGTTAGTGATGTGTGAAGTATGTGCAACCCTCATCCAGTAAACCTGCATGACTATATGCATCTAGAACACAAGTAAAGCTTACAATGTTGGTGTTCTAGAGTGCTTCATTAATTCAAAGATTTTGAGAGCTTCCTTGCAAAATCCATTTTGTGCACTTTTTGCAATCATATCATTTCATTCCATGAGATGACATCTCCTTGAGGCATTCTATCAAACAATTCAAGTGTTTTGTCTATGATTCCACATCTTGCATATATGTCTACCAAAGCATATCCAACTATAACATCTGACAACTAGTCACCTTATTTTTTCCACCCTCCCTTCTTCTCTTAAGATCCAAGTGGCCATAACACTCTGACTAGATATACTAACATGTGGCTACTTAGATTCTTCATAGGAATCTATTTCTTTTAAAAAAAATGAAATTTGACAAAATTTTGTATAAATCAAAATTCATATTTGTAATCAAAACAAGTATATATTTATATTGTTATATAACTAATTATATGTATGTTTAATATATATAATGTAAAAAAAGTTATAATATTTACCAAGAAAATACAATTTTGTTGGAAGCATGAACATTAATATTTCTTAGAAAGAATAGACTTGAAGATAGAACCCAACACTCAATGGAATTTGATAGTTTGTCAATGATATGACATTCTTCATGAAAAACAACCCATCCAAATTTTGGAATTTTTAATCAATGTGAGGAGTCTATTCTATCATCCTAGACTCAATGTCATATGAGAAATATTGATGTTCATCCTTCCAACAAATATCAACCATCAAATGCAAAGTATCAGAATAAATGTCATTCTAAAACCCTCGTTGAAACCTTATTTTTAGGCTGCAGCTCGCCAAATCAGAGAAGTGAAAGGTCAAAACCAGCAAGGAAGAGTTTGGAGGAGCTGAAATAAATAGCGGCATGGAAAACAACAAAATAGTAGATTATAGAGGTTTAAATAACCTTCCTTATTCCACTAGAAACCTGTCATGTCTACAGTACTTGAAAATAGTAAGTTGTAGAGGTTGAAATAACCTCCCCGATTCTATTTTCAACCTATCACAAATGTAGCACTTGAACATAATAGGAAGTTTCAAAGGTTTAAATAACATCTTTGATTTTATTGACAATCTATTGCAGTTGCAACATTCGAAACTAAAATATTGTCATGGTTTAAATAACCTCCTTGATTCCATTGGCAACCTGTCATAGCTGCAACCTTGAACATAGGAGGGTGTGAATGTTTAAATAACCTTCCCAATTCCATTGGAAACCTATCACAGTTGCAACCTTGAACATAGAAGGGTGTGAATGTTTAAATAACCTTCCTGATTCCATTGGAAACCTGTCACAACTGCAACACTTGAACATGGTGGGGTCTATAGATTTAAATAACCTCCCTCATTCCATTGGCAACCTGTCACAACTGTAGCACTTGAACATAGAAATGTGTAAAACTTTAAATAACTCCCCTGATTCTATTGGCAACCTGTCACAGCTGCAACACTTGAACATAGAAGACTATAGAGGTTTAAATAACCTTCTTGATTCCATTGGCAACCTGTCACATCTGCAACACTTGAAAATATAAAGTTGCAGAGGTTTAAATAACCTCCCCAATTCCATTGTCAACCTCTCACAGCTGCAACACTTGAATATAATAGGAAATTTTAAAGGTTTAAATAACCTCCTTGATTCTGTTGACAATCTATCACAACTGCAACACTTAAAAATAAAATATTGTCACAGTTTAAATAACCTCCTTGATTTCATTAGCAACCTGTCACAGTTGCAATACAACACTTGAACATAGAAGGGTGTGGACATTTAATTCCATTAGCAACCTGTCACAGCTACAACGCTTGAACATAGAAGGGTGTGGACGTTTAAATAAGCTCCCTGATTCGTTTGGCAACCTGTCATAGCTGCAACACTTGAATTAAATGACTGTGATTTCTGATTTACATTCTTTGTTGATACTATTTAAGTTATGATTTTTGTTTTTTCCTTATTTCTGGAAATCAATTATATACAGTTTTATATATCCAATGCCCACCTCTTGGATATGCATATGCTTCTTTCAGTTAAATAATGCTCCTAACCAAGTGAGCTGTTAATTAGTTAAGTGAGGGTGCATGGTCAGTCTATAAATTGGACTGACAAGCAGTAATTATGGCCACAGAGCAAGAAAGAAACAACTTTTTTTCACCCACAAGCCTCCACACAAGATTGACAATGGTATTCTAAATTTTCCCTTTCATTTCCATTCACATTTCACTAAGTTTCCTTTCCTTTTATAGACAATTATATGAGTAGATAGCTGTTATCATAGCTATGGTCTATATTTTGTGTTTTGTAGAGGTAAGTTTGACATTTTCTTTTTGTGCAAATTACAAAAGAATTTGTCCATTCTACTGAGCAAAGGAAACATTGTCATTAATGTATATAATGGCTTTAATGAGCCTTTCCTATTTCCAAATCTAAAGGTATCTTGCATTCCTATCATATCACTCAAATTTCATCTGGATTGTGTGTCCTTTACCTTTGTACTTTTCATAGCACTGTAAAACACTGCTCTTCATGACTTACACAATATTTGGTGTTCAAACCATTCTTATCATGACCATCCTCTCTGTGAAATTGGTAGTGATGGATCTTGGTCTCCATGTCCTTAAGCATAGCTTTGTTGAGATAGCTTTCAATCCTCATCTCACAGTAGACTGCCCATTATGATTTTGATTGTCCTCTTCATCTGTATCTAGGCCTTATGGATGCCATGACTGTCCTTATCTTGAACATTCATGATCAACACCCCTACCCTTTATACCCTGAGACCTCCCTTTCCTTCTGTCATTCACTTGTTATTTTCTTCCATCTTGCATCAGTGCCCTTTGTGAAAAACACAATCCATTGTGAAAACCACAATCCATTGTGATTCTCCATGGTAACTTCATTTTCATGGATACTATACACCTCTATCTATTTGACTAGGCTCCTTATTCAAATTTGATTATAGAAAATGTTCTAGCTGATAATAATTATATTGTTCACTTAAGCCATTCCAGGGAGAAATTGGAGTACAATGTATCTCAGCTGCATCTTCATCTGGATTGGGTTGATGGCAATTGGCTTCAGCCTTTAGAGGTATTATACAACATGAAAGTACAATACCTCTTTTAAGGTTTAATAGCTTTTAAATTTGGATTGGACGTTGATGCTTTCATAGTTTTTGCTATTTTGGTTTATCTTCCAAGCTTCCGTCACAATTCACCATATTTTTTTACCATCTATTGCGACTTTAGAGTGACATGTTTCATCTTAACCAACAAGTTTTCATGGCACATCGTCATCTTTTTGACTATATATTTGATCTTTTAATTGCCATGTTCAAGTGTGTATGGTATGTTGGTTGTTTTTCCTACTGGTTTGTTATATTTTTTAAGCATCCTTTTTTGAAGTTTTTCACTATGCCTTTGATTTGTGTCTTAACTAAAGAGGATTCAGACTGGTATTCAAATTAGTCATTTAGAGGTTAGATTTTTCACAATCAATTTATTTTTGTTCCAGTTTGTCTTGTGCGGGTTTCTGGAAGAATCTCCATGCATGCAAAATACTTGTGAGATTTAATAGTGGAAATCAACTATTTAAATAACCTAGGTGCTTTGATGGCTTGGCAAAGAGCTTTGTTTGGAACTCTGTTTTAACTTAGATGATTGACTTGAGGAAAGGAGTTTGATCTATGAGAAAGAATTCTTGCTAAGTATAAACTTGACTTTCAAAGGTTTTGTGCTATCAAAATGATAAATTTGTGTTAGTTAATTTGTGCCAAAGGTGGAAGCATGTTGTTGACATTAGCTAGTTAATTTCATTTATCAACATTTCATAATTTTCCAATTTACTTCTTGATTTTTTTCTTTATTATGTTGAAAATCATGATAATAATGTCTACATAATTGGAAAGCAGGTGGTTGAAAAGGTGATCAGTTTCTGAAATACAAATTAATTTTTGAAAATTTGGTTTTCAGAATGACAAATTCAGACTTAGTTGCTATAACAAATTCTAGAAATATTCAGACTACTTTTTGAAAGTTATGTTTCTTATAAATTGTGCTTGCTTGCAGCTTAGGAAAATGCCAAATAGTTCACTGGAGGCAAGGCCACAAAAATGAATGTCAACCACCTGATATTGATGATTCAAATGCTTCTTTGCCACATGTTTCAACCTGATGAAGAGAAATCGATCTTAATTCTTTATCTGAGCCACAAAATGTTAGTGTCTTATGATGCTAATGTACAAGGGTTAAGTACCTCAGCTGAAGCTTCTGACCATTCAAATGATTCTATTTCTGAGATTTATCCTTCAAAAGGATTTGAAGACTTTGCATCAAAGATTGGTCCTATAATTGCAAATGAAAAACCTGATCTGAATTATGGTATTCCCAAAGTTCTAGATTTTAGAGTTAAATCATCAATTAACAGTGCCACACATAATACTCCCTTAGGGGATGCTCTGGTACCTAATGATCCTATTCATGAAAGTTGTGTCTCTGATGTCCCTGTTAACAGCTCTGAATATCTATTAGGTACTGCTAGCTCTGATAAACCTAGCTCTGAAGGTTTTATTACTGATGTCTCAACCCAAAAATTTAGTGTGAGCAACACAAGATCCTCGACTTCTGCAAATAATTTTTCATCTTCCAAGGTCTCTACAAGTGATTCCCCTATTTCTAAGAATGAGAGAAATGAGCTTCCTGCATCTGGAATTTCTTTGGACAATTTTTTGGGCTCTAGCAGTTTTGAACATAAGAAACACAACTCTACAAGTTGTACATTGAATCTTTGTATTTCCATGGATGAACTTGATCTTCCAGTTGCTAAAAACAATCCTCCTATATCTAAGGAGCCTGTACATGATAACATCACTATCAAGATGGTTAAGAATTCTTCTACCTCTAGTGCACATGTGGTGAATCCATCTAGATCCTTTAATTCAACCTCCAGCATTAATGGCCATATGGTGGATTCCTCTAGGTCTCTTAATCAATCTCCTAGCACTAGTAAAAATGTCATGGGTGATCTAATAGGCAAACGTTCTATGAAGAATATCTCAAATTCTAGAAGTCTACTCACCAGCTCCTCTAGCCAGAAGGATTCAACCTCTTGAATTCAAGCTCCTCCTTTAATTCTACATCCAAAACTAATGTCCATATGGGGGACACATCTAGCCCTTGCAATCAATCTTACATCACCAGTAAGAAAGTGGTGGATAGCCAAATGAGGAAAAGCCCTATCAATAATGCCTCAAATTCTAGAGAATCAGTTACTAGCTTCTCTGGCCAAAAGAATCTTGTTCCTTTGGCACCAAGTTCAAAGAGTTCACTGCAAGCCAAAGATGATTCTTCAAGCTCCACATCCTTCGTTTCTCTAGATAGTATGTCAAAGGTTATGAATATTAGAATAGAAACATCTAAAATCGAGATCCAAAGGCCTTAAAAAATAAGTGGTATAGGCAGGAGGTCTGTTAGATCTGCTTTTCAACATTCGTCTCCACTAAGGAAAGAGCTCTTGTTTAAAGTGTATCACACCAAAAGAACGACAACTATGATTTAATATCTTATAACACATTCCATACTGTCATTTCATCTCGTCCTACTAGTAATGCCTTGAAAGCATCTGTCAAAAAAGTTGCACAACAACTAAAATCTTCAAAAACCTTGAAGCAATCTTCAACAAAAATGATTAATGATAGCTTAGGAAAATCAAGCGAGGTAATTTTCAAATATGCTAATTTATTGTTTTCAAGTTATGGTTGGTTTCATTATTTGCAATGCTACAATTTTTTACTTAGGTTTTTGCGATACATTTTTTTAGCAATTATTACTTACTGACTTACAAAAGAGGTCTTGAATTGAATCAAATTTTATAATTTATGTTACACTTGGAACAGCAAGTATGTTTAATTTGTTCTTGATATGTAATTTTGCACTTTATATTTATTTTTCTCACACATAGCTTTTGGTTGTCAGACACTCTTTCTGTATGAACTCTTTGTCAAACTTTTCAACTGGGGCAAGCTTGAATTGCCACCTTGTGGTCTCATCAATTGGGGAAATAGGTATGGTAGTTTCTAGAGCCAATAAAATCCTAACATATTAGTTTATCTTTGCTAGCATCATTTTTTGAGTCTTAAGTTGTCAATGCACAGACATATCATGTGTTCTGGTTCACCTAAAGACATGATATATTTGTGTTTATCCATGTGTTGACCTTTATGTATAAAATTTCAACAACACATAAGTTTGAATGAAGGTGCAGATTATAGATATTAAGGCATATGATATGGTTGCAACAATAGGTCCTCAATTAAAATATTCAATGTAAAGTTTAAACCTTTTCAGTGTAAGAGTGAAAAAGAATTCATCTTTGGGCCTTAATTCTCTTATGCTAACAACATCAAATTACTCCTTTGGAATATGAATTCTCCAATCAAAAAATTTGTGGGTATGGATAAATATGACATCCATGGTTTGGCCCCCAAATGAATATGGCATTGAATTTCCCTTGACCGCTTTTGTTTCTGATGCTCATCTTGGATTGCTTAAATCTTATGTGCACTTGTTAGAATATTTAGAGCTTTACAAGCATATGATGTCCAATATAAATTCTATTAGCCTATTATTTGGTTCTTTCACCTCTTTTGCTGCTTTTCATTGTATTCCCTACTATCTGAAACTATTAACATCCTCATTGGACCTCCTCATGTAGCAAGACCTACCTATCTCTTAAACATATTTCTCTCTGAACATCATTTGTTTTCCTTTTCTTAATCAATGGAAGACTCAATCAGAGCTAACTTTTGAGGTCATCTATCTGCAACACAGAATGTTTGGAAGCTTGATGTTTGATCTATTTAATGAATGAGGTTAGACTATAAATAGTATAATTTGCAAGTATTTTTTGGCTGTTTTATTGCACAAGTAGTAATGTGAATGCTTTGCTTCAAGCTTTACAAGCATTGTGTAGCTTACACTCATTTTTTTCAAGCATTTATGCAAGAATCTTATCACCAAGCTTCATCTTTTTTTGTTTGCTTGGTAAATATCAAGCAAGGCCATGGACCTTTAGAATGTTGGATTACCTCAGTGACTTCTCTGTGTTTTGCTTGATGGTTGATGTTACTTTAATTTGTATTTCTCAAGGCCATGAATTATTATAGATATTTTTTTGTCTTTTGTTCCCAATATATATCATAAGGAGATGTGTATTCACACTGCTTGAGGCACAAGTAAATTATGATAGTATATTTACTTGATAATCAAGTGTAGGCAATTCAACTGTGCCTGAATTGTACACACACCACTTTGTTCTTACCTTTGTTAAGATTTTCATTTTATGATTCAGCTATGCTCAGGGATTTGAGATTTCAGCTCAATTTTTTATTTGTACAAAATTTCACTTTTATTGAATTTCTAAGATTGGCACAAATTTCTACTTCATGCAACTTCCGATATGGGAATAATATATGCAGCTTACAATTTGATTTTGTTGGAGAGATTTTTTTTCACTCTTGATGAGTCAATTAGACCACCACATGAAGGAAGTTATTAATTGGTTTTGGTGCTTTCTTTCACTCATAGATGAGCTTTATATAGCAAAGCAAATTGTTTATTTTTATTTTTTGAAAGCAAACTATTTATTTCCTGCAATCTTAATTTGAATAATTTTTCAGGTGACTCCATCTACCTACTATGCTCATGTGGTGCATGATCTTAAATCAAAATGAATTATTTATTTCTAACAATCTACATATGAGTGACTTTTCATGTGACTTTATCCAGCTGCTATGCCAATGTTGTGCTACAATGTCTGATATTTACAAGGCCTGTTGTTGCATATCTACTCCAAGGATCTCATTCAAAAAACTGTATGTTAACTTTTCTCCATCAGGTCATTCATATATGTTGATTTTAGGTGAAATTTTTACTTTTTTCTATTAGCCATTTGATCTTATGAATATTCACAGGATTTCCATTTGGTATGTTGTTGAATTTAGGTCAGAGGAGTGAGAGAAATTATTGGTGCTTCATGTGTGAGCTCCAACACCTTGCTTCTAGGATAAGGGATGGAAAGGGTCCTATTTAACCCATCAAAATATTATCACAAATACAAAACATTGGCAACCACCTTGGGTATGGGAAAGAAGAGGATGCTCATGAATTTTTAAGGTAATCTAAGTTTTAAGATGCCAGTGTTTACAATGGCTTGTTAGGGCTTAGCCAGTTCCCATTTGTCTCTTGGGTTTTTTACTTTTTTCTACTTTTATATATTCATCATGGTTATGCTGATTTTTGTTTTGGTCCTTTGTCATTTTGTTTCTAGAAATTTTGTCTGTAAATCCTTGCTGCATATTTTTCAGTGTTCCACGGGGACGCGTCCCCTCAGAAAAACCACCTGTTTCTGAGATGGGGATGTTTCCGAGATGGGGAGATGCCTAGGAAACATCCCTCTGCCATCCCCCTGTTTCTCCACCATCCCCCCGCTTCTCCGCCATCCCCTCGAAGTCCCCCCGTCCCCCTGAAGTCCCCTTCTGGGAGACTTCAGGGAAACTTCTGGGAGACTCCAAGGAAACTTCTGGGAGACTTCCAGAAGTCCCCTACACCCAAGGAAACTCCAGGGAAACTTCTGGGAGACTCAAGGGAAACTTCTAGGAGACTCCAAGGAAAATCTGAGAGACTCGAAGGAAACTTCTAGGAGACTTCTAGAGGCATGAGGCCATTAGCTTGGAGCCATTTACTATTAGCATTTACTATTTTGTACTCTGTTTTTGAAGTTTTGAAGTTTGAACATTGATGATATAGGGATAGTTGATTGTAATTATGATTCATGAATCATGATTATGAAACTAAAATTATGAAACATCTAGTTCTTGTTGCATTTTCCAATGTCCATATTTTGATTTTGATTTTTAATGTTCAGTGGTTCACTAGTTCAATGAAATGATATATCATTGCAATGTGTTATTGTGTTTAAACTTTAAACTTTTAAGTTTTAAAATTTGTTTTTATGTGTTAACTTTACTTATTCCTTAGGCTTCTACAGTTATATAATTATATTGTTATACATCCTTTTATAACTAATTTTTCAAGTACTATAAGTATTTCAGCGCTGCCCCCCCCACCACCCCCCCACCGCCATCCCCCTGTCGTCCCAAAACTTAGGCCCCCCATCTCCCATCTCAGAAATGCATTCCCCACCGTCCCCCCATCCCCGTCCCCGAAACTCCATGGAACATTGATATTTTTAGATGATCTTATATGGTTTATGTTGCCAGGTTTTCCATTGATGTAATGCAATCAGTGTGTCTTGCTGAAGCTGATGGAGGGAGGGTAGTTGATCCACTATTGCAAGATACAACACTTATCCAACAGACATTTGGGGGCTATCTTCAATCAAAAGTAATGACACTTGAATCTCGAAGGGTTGTTTTGAACTTATGTTTCAGTGGTTAACAAATTAGAACAACATTTCTTTGCATGAATTGTTATTCTTTATTGTAGAAAATGTCTAGGACAAAACTACTAGAAAAATTTAAGGCATTTAGACGTAAAATTTGATGTATTGCTATTTTTTTGGGTACTATAGATAAAGTGTTTGAAATGCCAATACATATTTGAGAGGTATGATCGCATGACTACCAGGCCTCTTCATCAGCAAAAATGTGAGACTACTAAGGTAATTTTCAGGGTAAAACATTCATAAGGTATCATTGCAATTAATTTTAAAATTTTCCTTTTGTAATTATTTTAACACACACATGCAAGTACTATTTAAATAAGTAATGGTTGTTTTATTATGCAAACAAGGGTAATCATTACCTATGTAATATAATGTGTTATTGTTTTTCTTTTTGTAGAAATTAATTGATTAACTCAAAGAAGAGGATGAAGTTAGGGTGTTGGATCCATTTGATGGTGATGTTGTGGGCATTGGGCGGATTCACTCCCTATCTATTGTACATGAAGTCAACTTGAAAGGAACAAGAGATGAAAATGTAAACATTTTAAAGGTCACAAATAACATACCCCTTGTTTATGAAGACAAAATAGATGAAGCTGTTCGTCTGAAAAGAAAAAAAAAAGAGGGAACCTTCACATGGCCACTAAAATATTTGCAAAAAAAGACATAGTTGAACATGTTTATCATTTACTAGTTGTTAGACATCTTGGCTCACTGCTTTATGCAGTATTTTGAATGTGTAGTTCAAGGATCTTAATTATCATGGTGTATTTGAAAGAGTTGGAAACTCTTAGGAAGCTTTGACATTTTATAACTTGATATATATATTTGTATTAAATTTTTTATTGGAGATTACTTTTATTTATCATGATGTTGAATCAATCTTTTAATTCTAGCATGTTGTAGCTTGTTCATATATACATGTAATATTTTTATAATATTATGTTAGTTTTGTATTATAAAATTTATGGTATTTAATAAATTATTCATTTAATGACTATATTTACTACAAATTAATAGAAACCAGTAAATAAAAATGATTAAATATATGACTAAAGTAATGATTAAATATATGATTAAAGTCATGACTAAATTAATGACTAAATATATGATTAAAGTAATAACTAAATTAATGACTAAATATATGACTAAATAAATGACTACCATGACTAAATAAATGACCAGTTAACAACAATCAATGACTAAATCAATGACTAAATTAACGACTAAATCAATGACTAAATCAATGACCAAATCAATGACTAAATCAATGACTAGATAAATGACTAAAATAGTTTAGTCATAAATTTGGTTGCATTATAAATGACCGGAAATAAACTACTAATGGTCACGTGACCAAAATTATTCATTTATATGCAAGTTTTAGTAGTTTATTTAGTCATATATTGTTGTTTTTGTACTAGTGTATGGCACATCAAATTTTGAGATCAGGTTATTATTTTCCCCATGTGTTTTGGAATGCTCATCAACATGTTAGGAAATGTCATAGATGTCAAACTTTGGCATCTAGAGAATGCAATCTAGCAATGCCTTTACAACCAGTATACGAGGTAAGACCATTTTCTGAATGGGCATTAGATTTTGTCAGGGTAATTAATCTAAATTCATCTACAGGTCACTGGTTTATTTTGAAGGCAATGGATTATTGCACATGTTGGATTGAATCTCAAACTTGAAAGAACAACACCACAAATGTCGTTATCAAGTTCCTTAATGAGTATGTTGTTACCAGGTTTGGAGTACTGTTTGCTTTGGTATTTGATAGCGGCCTTGCCTTTTCTTCTACATAATTCATTTAGTGGGCATATGAACATAAAATTGTTTTGAAGTACTCTTCTAATTACTATCCATAGGGAAATGGAGTAGCAAAGTCTTCTAATAAAAAATTACTGGAGGTAATTAAGAAGTTACTAGAAACTAATCCTAGGGATTGGTACACATAGCTGAGATTTTCCTTATGGGTAGATAGGACTAGAATCAAAGCTGCCTTAGGAAACTTTCCATTTAAGTTAGTCTATGGCCAAGACCCAAATTTCCCTATTCATCTACATATACCCATTCTCTAGTTTATGCAATATTTTTACTCTAATGATGATAGGATAGAGGTACAACTAACTAGTTTTCTCAATCTTGAAGAACAAAGAGATGCTGCTCTCCAGCAGTTTTCCAAGCATCAAGCTATTGTCAAACCTTGGTTTGACAAAAGAGCCAAAATTAAAGCCTTCAGAATATTAGACTTTGTGTTGCTTTTGGACAAAGCTAGAGAGAGGAAAGGTGATCACCAAAAGTTTGACCGAATTTAGTTGGGTCCATATCAGATCTTTGAAATCCTTGGTGAGAATTCCTTCCGGTTAAGCACCTTAACAGGATAACATGTCCCATTGCTTGTCAATGGATAGTTTCTCAAACATTATTTTGGTTGATGATGGTCTGATTGACCATCTAATTATATATATGTAATTAGTTTCTTTTTGTTTATGGTTTGTTTGTTTGTTTGCTTTTGTTTCCTTCATTTTTTGTCTTCGTTGTTGTTGTCTATTTTTCCTTTCCTCTTTTTCTTTTGTTTTTGGGGACCTTCATTTTCTCCATTTCAGAGTGAGGGGGTAGTTATTCAAAGTATACTAAGGGTACTATGACAAAGAAATTGATTTATGTATTTTCAGGTATGTCTATCGACCTCTTTCGTTTCAAGACTTATGTTTTAGGTCCATTTTAATAACAATTTGAAAGGTTGGGAACAAATAGGTATATTGTAAGTGATCTCATAAACCACTGCTAAATTTGTCACATACGAGATAGAAACATTTGTTTTCATAAGGGCCTATTTGTCTTAGGGTGATTGTATTCATGATTTAGGTGAAAAATTTGAGTCCTAAACACTGTCATGAGGTCCACTATAGTTCTCAACTCAAATTTCAGACTACCACATCTGAGTATTGAGAAAAGATAAGAAAATAATTGCTCCAAGTAAATCCCATGCAAAAGAAAAGAAAAGAGAAGCATAAATGATGGAAAAATTAATATGATAAGGGTAATTCAAGTATCTCTAACAAGGCTATGGACGCCTGGCTACAGTAGAGAAATGCTTTGAGAGAACTAGAGGTATCTCCATGGGGCTATAGATGCCTGCCTGGAAGTGGAGAAATGCCCAGGATATCATTTCATGATAGTTAAAGCAGATCAACTCAAGTAGCTTGAATCTTAATACAATTGGTCAAGGAAAAGTGCAGTTTTTAGCGAAAAGATGCACCATACATGCACACACTCGGATTCGAAGTTGTTATTTCTGATTTACATTTGAGATTCCAGCTCAACCTTGTTGTTTGTAAATGATCATACATGAGTTAAAATGTTCATAAACCAGAGGTTCTGGGTGATTGAATTTTTTAGTATCTTGAAAATGGGTAAACTATTTTCTGAGTCAAATTGCCATTTTTTATGCCTTGCATAGCAACCCCATATTGTTTTATGTGAAAATGTGTTCTCCTTTGTTTCTTTTGTCCTTGGTGTTCTTGTTCGGGTCTTAGGAGTTGTTTCTTTTTCTCCTAAGACCTAGTTTTTCTTTGTTTTTTGGGTTTGAGTTTCAAATTGACACTCACATTTGTTACTTTCTAAGGTTCAAGTTCCTATTTATGTTCTAATCCTAACTCTTGTGCTTTTCCTTATGTTTTCTTTGTTCTATCAAGGTTGGGTTTTGGATTTAAACCATTACCTTTCACCTCTTAAGGTGTAAGTTCCTATTTTTGTTCCAATCTTGGCTTCTACTTTTCTCCCTTGTGCATTTTTGCTTGTGTTGGAATCAGAAATCCGACTGGAACCATCACCAAGAACTTTCCTAAGTTTTTGTTCCTATTTCCATCCTGATCCTGACTTCTGACTCTGTTTGTCTTTTTTTGGGATCATACTTCAGACCAAAACTTGCACTAAGAACTTTTCAAAAATTTATTGTTGTGTGTCTCATCCTAATCCTAATTCTCGATTTGTCTTTGTTTCTTTGTCGGGTTTCAAAACTTGGAGCTTCAGTTGAACTTTCCACACATTGGAAGTTAGGAGTCGTTTCATGTCCCAATCTTCACCCCCGCTTACCTTCCTTCTTGCAACTGCACATTAATGACTTCCACCCTGATCCCCAAGCTTGACCAACCCGCATTAATTTCTAACCATTTGCACATGTGAACGATTTTTTATTCTATTGCTCATTAATTGGTTTCCATCCATTTTGTCTTGTACAATTTGACAAAGCAAACCAGAACGATGCTGAGAGTTAGGGTTTGAGGAGGTACTTCAATTTCTCACCGTGCTATCATATTCTTGGTTGTGTTTGGAGGTAGGGGTTTTTTCCTTGTGTTTTTATTTGTTCTTGGTTTTCCTATGTTTGATTTTCTCATTGCTTCACATTTATTTTTCCTTTCTTGTTTCATTTTTGGTTTCCCTTGTTTTGTTTTGGGTTTTGTGTGTTTGGGTTTTCCCTGAACCTTTTGTTTTGTTTTTTGTTTGTAATTATTTTTTTCCATCCTATTCTGACCTAGTTTTCTAGGGTTTTTCCATACTAACTAGTCAAACGAGTGTTTTAAATGATGAATTTTAAATTCTAACCATTTTAAATAAAAAATATTGATCCCAACCACAATCCGATCCTGAAGGTGTAATCTAAAGATACTATTACATCTATTTTTCCTTCATTTGTTGCTGATTTTTTAATTCCTAATTCTTGGATCTATATCAGGATTGGGAATTAGAACTACACTTATGTTTTCACCATTGTCTGAGTATAGCTCTTTCACTTGCTCTAATATTGACTTCCGATGTTCTATTAGGATTGGGTATCAGATTGTCACCTTGGAATGATAATTTTTTTTTGTTAATGAACTACATAATGTCCTGATTTTGATCCCCACACCATCATCGAGATCAGAAATTGGATTGACACAGAACCTTTGACATACCATTAAGTACCATGACCTAGTGTCATCTAGATTCTGAATTCCAAAAAAATGTCAGGATCAGAATTTGGAGCTGACCTCTTTCCACTTGGAACCTCTAAAAATGGGTTCTAAGTGGAAAATGTGTTCTATGTGGGGAAGGTTTGACCCAAGGATAACCCTTGAGATTTCAATACAAAGGATATTTAAATCTAATAATAAGGTTGACTTAGGGACTAAATATAACAAAAAGGGGGTACCAAGTGTAAACTTGGAAAAGACAATGTGCTGGAAAACACAATGTGATATGCAAAATGACCTAGAAATGCAAGTAAAATGTAACATAAAACTATAAAATTGGAAATGTGCACCTAGGAAAAATGAAAAATACTATTTTAGGGCATGGTGTGTGATGTATGCTATGTTTTGTGTGTGAATAATTTTTTAATCTTTCGAAGGTAGAAGTAAAGTGTGAAGAAGAGTGAGCAGAAGAAAGTGTTTATGTGCTTAAACAGAACTGTAATCAAGCATTAGAAGATGCTATTTTCTTAGTGAAAAATATTTCAGATGTAGTCTAAATGTGACTATAAGACAATGAGTCTTCTTTTGGGAAAGGAGCCTTTTGTATTTGAGCAGTGAGCTCTAGGCAGTGTACTTGAATGCATGTGCATTCCCCATTTATAATACTTTTAATAGGGTATAATCTTGTGGATTAACCTCCACCATGGTTTTTCCCCTAACAGGGTTTCCACATAAAAATCTTGGCGTTATGTGTGTTTATGTTGTGGTGATGGTTTATTCTTTCATGTTTATTCATTAGATCTGAGAATAAGTTTAATAAGTATAATTTATGTGACAACTGATTCACCCCCCCTCTTATTTGTATGCCCTTGTGTTGCCAACAAAAGGGTTAAGAGTGTAGGGTTTAGGGTTTAAGTATAGGGTTGAGGGATAATGTTCAAGATTTATGGTATAGGGTATAGGGATGATGGTTGAGGCTATACGGTTTAGGGTTTAAGGTATAGGTTTGAGGGTTGAAGGATAGTGTTTAGGGTTGAGGGTATAGGGTTAAGTACGAAGGGTATAGGGATTAGGGTTTAGGATATTTAGTATAGGGTTGAGGGTATTGGTTTTAGGGATGATGGTTTAGGGTACAAGGTTGAATGTAGAGTTTAGGGTTTAAGTATAGGTTTGAGGGTATAAGGTTAAGTGTATAGGGTATAGGTATTAGGGTTTAGGATATCAGGTATAGGGTTTAGGGTGTAGGGTTTAGGGTATAAGGTATAGGGTTAACGGTTGAGAGTGTAGGTTTTAGGGTTTAAGTATAGGGTTGAGGGATAATTTTTAGGGTTTCGGGTATAAGGTTGAGTGTATAGGGTATAGGTATGAGGGTTGAGGGTTGAGGGATAGTGTTCAAGGTTGAGGGTATAGAGTTAAGTGTATTGGGTATAAGGATTAGGGTTAAGGGTATTGAGTTTGGATTGGGGGTTTAGGGTTTAGAGTACAACAAGGTTGAATGTAGGGTTTAAGATTTAATTTTAGGGTTGAGGGATAATGTTCATGGTTTAGGTTATAAGGTTGAGGGTGTATACTTTAGGATTTAAGGTATAGGGTTAAGGGTTGAGGGATAGTTTTCAAGGTTGAGGGTATAGGATTAAGTGTATAGATATAAGTTTAAGGGTATATGGTATAGGGATGAGGTTTTAGGGTGTAGGGATTAGTGGTTTAAGGAATAGGTTTGAGGGTTGAGGGTATAGGGTTGTGTATAGGGTATATGGATTAGGGTTTAGGATATTTGGTATAGGGTTGATATTATTGGGTTTAGGGTTGAGGGTTTAGGTTACAAGGTTGAATGTAGGGTTGAGGGTATAAGGTTAAGTGTATAGGGTATAGGGATTAAGGTTTAGGATATTGGGTATAGGATTTAGGATGTAGGGTTTAGGGTATAACGTATAGGGTTAAGAGTTGAGAGTGTATGGTTTAACATTTAAGTATAGGGTTAAGGGATAATATTAAGGGTTTAGGGTATAGGTTTGATGGTGTAGGGTTTAAGGTATAGGTTTGAGGGTTGAGGGTATATGTTTAATTATATAGGGTATAGAGATTAGGTTTTAGGATATTGGGTATAGGGTTGAGGGTATTGGGTTTATGGTTGAGGGTTTAGGGTACAAGGTTGAATGTAGGTTTTAGGGTTTAAGTATAGGGTTGAGGTTTTAGGTTTGAGGGTATTAGGCTAAGTGTATAGGGTATAGGGATTAGGATTTAGGATATTGGGTATATAGTTTAGGGTGTAGGGTTTGTGGTATAAGTTATAGGGTTAAGGGTTGAGAGTGTAGGGTTTAGGGTTTAAGTATAGGGTTGAGGGATAATGTTCAAGGTTTATAATATAAGCTTGAGGGTATAGGGTATAGGGATGAGGGTTGAGGGTGTATGGTTTATGGTTTAAGGTATAGGTTTTAGGGTTGAGGGATGGTGTTTAGAATTGAGGATTTAGTGTTAAGTACATAGGGTATAGGGATATTGGGTAGACGGTTGAGGGTTTAGGGTTTAGAGCACAAGGTTGAATGTAGGGTTTAGGGTTTAAGTATAGGGTTAAGGGTTGAGAGTGTAGGGTTTATGGTTTAAGTATAGGGTTAAGGGATAATGTTAAGGGTTTAGGGTATATATTTGAGGGTATAGGTTATAGGGATGAGGGATGAGGTTTAGGGTTTAGGGTTTAAGGTATAAGTTTGAGGGTTGAGGGATAGTGTTCAGGGTTGAGGGTATAGGGTTAAGTATATAGGGTATAAGGATTAAGGTTTAGGATATTGGGTATAAGGTTGAGGGTATTGGGTTTAGGGTACAAGGGTGAATGTAGGTTTTATGGTTTAAGTATAGGGTTAAGGGTTGAGGTTTGAGGGTATTACATTAAGCATATAGGGTATAGGAATTAGGGTTCAGGATATTGGGTATAGGGTTTAGGGATTAGGGTTTAGGGTATAAGGTATAGGGTTGAGAGTGTAGGGTTTAGAGTTTAATTATAGGGTCGAGGGATAATGTTCAGGGTTTAGGGTATAAGGTTGAGGTTATAGGGTATAGGAATAAGGGTTGTGGGTGTGGTATTTAGGGTTTAAAGTATAGGTTTGAGGGTTGAGGGATAGTGTTCAAGGTTGAGGGTATAGGGTTAAGTACTGTTTTATGCAAAAAATAGGGTTTACATCAAAATGAATTTATCAAGATGATGAACAACTAATATTCCATCGTAAAACATGCAACTATGTGTATAATAAGATGCAAATAACAATGAAAAACTAACCCTAACTGTTATAGCAAATATGAGGGGAGTTTTTAGCGCTCAGAATGATATGTACCTTGCTCCAATAAGCCTATTTTTAGGGAACAAAGGACTCATTCACCTTTAGCGGTGAATGGGTCCCTGTTAGGGTTTCTGAAACTGAGATTTGGGTTATTTTCCTTGATTTTTGCACTCTCAAATCCTCGGTTGTCAGCTCTAGAAAATGTGTAATAAATTTTGTAGTCTCCTTTCTTTGTTCTTGCACTATAAATGACAATCTTTCAACTTGACAACTTTGACATTTTTTCTCTAAACTTCTTCTCCACTTGATCTTCAACCTATAAACATGCAAACACACACCCAAGAGGAGAAAAACTTGTTGATTGTTATTGAATAGGGGTTTTCCTTGGTCAAACCCCTTTTAGGTAATTAAACCAAATGATGAAATAATGAGATTGAAGAATGAAACATGAAATATGCAAATGTAGATACCTTGGATGATGTCTTGGAGTATAAATCTCCAATCTTACATGAAGTGGCCATGAAGAATGTAGATCTTGATCCTTGAATAAGATGTGAAACAATGCTTGCAAGTAGATCTTCAACCAATTACCTTATCTCAACAACATGCATGAATGCATTATGCCTTAGACATGATGAAATGATCTTGAATTTCTGTAATAAAACTTTGATAATCTGCCTTGAAATGCCTTTGAAATTCTCTTGTGAATTCAAACTTACTATAAGGATGCTCTCTCAAAGTTTCTATGTGAAACAATGTGAATTAACCCCTTATTTAAACCAAATCGAGAGATTAACCCCAAAATTCAAATAATTGAAGCTAACACCAAATCTAGAAATGAATATTATTAAAATCTTGCTAGAATTAAATTCAAAAAGGGGTCCTTATTAAGGGAGCACCCATTTTCCACCTAGGGCGAATGGGTCCTAGTAGAAGTTTCCATGACCTTTCCTTTGAGGGGTGAAATAACATCAAAAACCCATGTCAAATATGTAAAGAGAGGGGGGTCTTATGTGAAACTAGGTGTTGGGATGGATGCTTTGGAAGGTGTTATAAATAAGGCTTAAATTTGAATTAAAGGGGTTAATTAACTCTAATTAATCACAATTAATTAATGAGACCCTAGATAAGTGTGAAAGTGTGTTACAACAGTTTACAACACCTTAAATAAGGTACATTTTATTTGAAAAGAGGCCCATTAGGCTCAATTAATTAAAGAAACACTAGAAAAGTGTGAAAGTGTGTTACAACACTTTAACAAGGTACAATTTAAGTACATTTAGTTAAAAAGGGGGCCCTAGATTAATGTGATTGTGTACAACACATCACAACATTACTCCAAGAAATAATTAAGTCAATTATTAGGTTAATTATATGTCAATTATTCCCAAATTAAGTGAGGAAAAGGGGTACTTTTTTTGTCACTACATTTTTCCCCCACTTTAGTGAGGGGATGAACCCATGTCAAACTCACACTCAAGTAGACATTCAAGAAACTTAAGTATGCAATGATAACAAAGATACATAAAAATACCCTATCAAAGGCCAAGGAAAATAAAGAAAAACAAAGGATCAAGCAAAACCATTAAAATGCGATGTGGAACAAGGTTGTGTGTCTATAACATGCACTGCTCACTCTGGGATAGTGGAGCCTCAGTATGTCCACTAGGTGAGTTATCCAAAAATATGTGTATGCTCACTCTGGGGTTGTGGAACCTCAGTCTATCCACTAGGTGAGTTATCCAAAAATATGTGTATGCTTACTCTAGGGTAGTGGAACCTTAGTCTGTCCAATGGGTTAGTTATCCTAAAATATGGGTATGCTCATTCTGGGGTAGTGGAACCTTGGTCTCTCCACTAGGTGAGTTATCCCAATGAGGTGGTTTAGTGAGAAACGCATTCCAGTGTGTCAGATTCTAATCGTACAATGAGAAATTCATGCTAGTGTGTTGGCTTCTCATTATACTAACCATACCAAAGCTATCCTCCTGATAACTTCAATAAGGCACCACAATGTAATTCTTTTGTAAATGCTTTTGAATGTCATGTAAAATTTTGTTAAAAGGGATTTTCCTTTGTTCATGTAAGGTCTTCTTCTTAGGGAACATTGTGTCTAATGTCTCCAAGAGAGGAAAATTAAAGGATATTAGATCTCCACTTATGGGATTCCTTATTCACATCATGCCACGAAGGGAGATCATATTCCTAGAAATATCACACTCTTGGAGGAAATCAAGCCCAATGACACTACAAAGAAAAGGACACTTCACAAGAAAATTGTGCCAGTGAAATATATTGAAAAGATGTCATCTATGTATGTCCCCACTTTAAAGTTGTTGCTACACCATCACTATGAGAAATTGCTTTCAAGTAGCCAATGTTTTTCTCCTAAGACGAGATCTTTCCTCGGAAAACCCTATTCCAAGTCATATGTTTCTGAAATAAGTTGTGTCATGAAATAGGAAGGAAGGATTTCCCTCACAAATACATAAGGGATCTATGGATTCGGGGTCAGTATGTCTTTGGTACAATGTTTATATAGAGCATGTAATTGCCATCATTCCCCAAATACTCATAGAACTGGAAGGACACATAGAGAGCGAGAACAAATAAAAATCCTTTCAGTTCAACATGGAAGAGACCTAAATGTCTTGATGCCTTGTGTCATCCCCAAAAGTAAAACACAAGATAAATGAAAAAGATAAAGGAAAATATTTTGGGTCAACATGGAAGAGACCTAAATGTCTCAATGCCTTACATCATCCCCAAAAGGAAAAAACAAGGCAAATGAAAAATGTTTACAACATAGAGAAGAATGTAGGTACATATATAGGAATGCACAAAAAGAGAGAGATACATCAAACAAAGCATCACGTGGGATCACATTACACACATGCAATCACATAAAGTAATATGAAAAGACAAAAAATTAGTAACGCACATGCCAATCAACCTAAAGTAGGTCGGCCACATCCCAATCTCGATCAGTATAAATGGAAGGTGGAAAACTATCCCAAAGGTACAAGAGGAAATGCATTACTAGGACAAGGCTATCAAATTCTTTCCCCCAGTAGGTGCAAAACAAGAATGAGACAAGGTAGACGATGAGAATAAGCTCCTTGCATAAGAGAAAATGATTTGCAATAAGTGTAAAACATGTAATAGTGAGAATGTTTAAGATCCTACAACTATTACATGCCAAGGAACATCATGCATGCTTTAAGGGACTATTTCTATGATATCAAGTTATTTAAATATTTGTTGTAAAGCATGACAATCATCAGTACTATGTCCAAGAGTTCTATGGTATCGACAATGTGGAACATTTCCATCTTTAGGATATAGTTTTGGTGTTTCTGTCATGGGTGGTAATGTTATAAGTCCATGATGTAGAACTATTTGTAAATTCCTTTCAATTGTATTTTCTCTAATTTATGGACCTTATGCACTTGTTAGATTTACCAATTTCCCTGGGTGATATACGAAAGGAGGACCCGAGATGACCTTGTCTTCTTTATCATTTTACTTAGGAGGCATTGGTTTCTCTTTAGGAAGAAGAACACTTATGTAAGGGTGAGGATATAAGAAAATCCTACGATCGTTATGAAGCATTTGTTGTTCTTTAGGGTTTAGAGCACTTATGTCGAGAGGAGGATCTTGATATCCTAACTCTTTTGTATTTTCAGTTGGTATTTGATCTAGGAGCTGATGAATTTCATGTTCACTTGTTGTATCCATCCTTTTTTGCTTAAGATCATGAATCCTTTGTTGTATGTCTCTTATATTTTGATTGATGTGTTGGTTACTTTGTTAATATAGGATGGTTGAATGTTTTCTTGGGTAGAGGAACTAGGCTCAACTTGTATTTTGGTTTCAGAATGTAAAAGGCCAAACTCTTCAAGTGATGGAATGGTAGGGGGTGTTGTTTGTTTTAGTGAAGGGTAAAAGGATGCATTAATCTCAAGGTTATTAAGGAAATCATTTATAAATTCATTCATACTTGAATCATCTTCTCCATTGATGTCAACATCACGAGGAGGACATGCATTAGGAGTTGTGTGACAATGAGTGAGTTCATTTTCATTAGGGTCATTTCCAAAAAGACAACTTGAAACATCAACCAAAGAAAACAAGGACTTCTGCACATTGCTTAAATAGTTATCCATTCTCAAAATTTCAGATCTAAACATGGTAATTTGTGGATTATACAATGCAATAAGCTAAAAATAGTGTTTTATGAATGCATTTTTTAATTTTGACAATGCACTAAATGAAGAAATTTAAGCTATATGCAATGAATTTGATGAAACAGTAAATCAGAAAATTGAAATAGGAAATTAACAACAACAAACAAAAGCTTGAAACTATGATTTTAATTTCTAGAAAATGCAGATTAGGATCTAACAAGGACCTATTTTCCAGTAAGGGCGAATGGGCCCTGGTTAGCTATTTTTGAGATGTTTTTATTACTTTTTCAAGTGCCAAAGAGTTCAGGTTTGAGCTGATCATGGACTCATTCACCAATAAATGCGAATGGGTCCTTGATTAGGATTTTGAAACTATTTTTGAATGATTTGCAAGCTTTCAGTAATATCTTTCATTTCCAGGTCTAAGACAGTAAGTTTCAGTTTTATATTTTCCAAAAATGCAATGAAATAATGTATGCAAAGACCTATGTTGAGATGCAATTTTTTTTTGATTTTCAAATGCAATTTTATGAGATCTAAATTATATGCACAATGACTTATTTGTTTTTGTATTTTTCAGATTTAGAGAGATGCAAAACAATGCAATTTTGAACCCTAAATGAGATGCAAGTGTTGAATGGAAAGAAAGAAACCCTAAATGATATCTTATTGAATGAAAATGAGATGCAAATGAATGAAAGATCTAACCTAGGATGCAATGAAATAATTCAAAATCTAAAAATTGCAATATTTAATGAGTCAAGCTCACCAAAATGTTTAATGAGGAAAATAGGGTTTGCATCAAAATTAATTGATCAAGATGATGAACCACTAATATTTCACTATAAAATATGAAATTATGTGTATGATAAGATGCAAATAACAATTATAAACTAACCCTGACTGTTATAGCAACTATGAGGGGAGTTTATAGAGCTCAGAATGATTGTACCTTGCTCTAAGAAGCCTATTTTTATGGCATAAAGGATTCATTCGCCTTTAGTGGTTAATGGGTCCCTATTAGGGTTTCTAAAACTAAGATCTGGGTTATTTTCCTTGATTTCTACACTCTCATATCCCCGGTTTCTAGCTCTTGAAAACCTGTGATAAATTATGTAGCTTCCTTTCTTTGTTCTTGCACAATAAATGACAATCTTGCAACTTGACAAATTTTACAATTTTGCTCTAAACTTCTTCTCCACTTGATCTTCTACTTGTAAACCTACAAACACAAAAGGGGTTTTCTATGGTCAAACTTTTTTTAGGTAATTAAACCAAATGATGAAATAATGAGATTGAAGCATGAAATATGAAATATGCAAATGTAGATGCCTTGGATGATGTCTTGGAGTATAAATCTCCAATCTAACTTGAAGTTTCCATGAAGAATGTAGATATTGACACTTGAATAATATTTGAAACAATACTTGCAATTAGATCTTCAATGCTACATCAACTATCTTAGCTCAACAACATGCATGAATGCATTATGCCTTAGACATGATGAAATAATTTTGAATTGATGTAATAAAAATTTGATAATCTACCTTGAAATGCTTTTGAAATGCTCTTGGAATGCTCTTGCGAACTCAAACTTGGTATACGGATGCTCTCTCAAAGTTGGGTGAAACAATGTGAATTAACCCCTTATTTATACTAAATCTAGCGATTAACCCTTAAATTCAATTAATTCAAGCTGAGACCAGATCTGGAATGAATATTATTAAAATACCACCAGAATTAAATTCAAAATGTGGGTCTATTATGCCTTGCATAACCACGCCATTTTTTTTTTGGTCAAAATAGGCCCCCCTTTGTTTCTTTTGTCCTTGGTGTTCTTGTTTGGGTCTTAGGAGTTGTTTCTTTTTCTCCTAAGACCTGATTTTCCTTTTCTTTTCAGGTTTGGTTTTCAGACTGACACTCACACTTATTACTTTCTAAGGTTCAAGTTTTTGTTTGTGTTCTGATCCTAACCCCCACGCTTTTCCTTGTGTTTTCTTTGTTCTATCAGAGTTGGGTTTCAAATCAAAACCATTACCTTTCACCTCTTAAGGAGTAAGTTCATGTTTTTGTTCCAATCTCGGCTTTTTCTTTTCTCCCTTGTGAGTTTTTTGTTGTGTCAGAATCAAACATCAGACTGGAAGCATCACCAAGAACTTTGCTAAGTTCCTGTTCCTGTTTCTATCCCAATCCCATCTTCTGACTCTCTTTGTCTTTTTTCGTAATCGAAATTCAAACGAGAACTTGCACTAAGAACTTTTCAAAAAGTTCTTTTTGTATGTCTCGTCTTGATCCCAACTTCTGACTCTTTATCTTTTTTCAGGATCGGACTTCAAACCAGAACTTGCACTAGGAACTTTTTAAAAAGTTCTTGTTGCATGTCTCGTTCCGATCCCGATTCCCGCTTTGTCTTTGTTTGTTGGGTTTTGGATCTTAGACCTTTGCTTTAACTTTGCACACATTGGAAATTAGGTTTCGTGTCATGTACCGATCATGACCCCTACTTACCTTCCTTCTTGTTATTGTGCATTAATGACTTCCGCCCTAATCCCGAGGCCCGACCAACCCGCATTAATGTCTAACCGTTTGCATGCACGAACAAATTTTTATTCTACTTCTCCTCGGTTTCCATTCATTATGGCTTATACAATTTGATGAAGCGAACCAGAGTGACACCGAGAGTTGGGGTTTTAGGAGGTGCTACGATTTCTCGCCGTTCTATCAAATTCTTGGTTTTGTTTGGAGGTAGGGGTTTTTCCTTGCATTTTTATTTGTTCTCGGTTTTCCTGTGTTTTCTTTGCTCATCATTTTGTGTTTCTTTTTCCTTTCTTGTTTTCTTTTTGGTTGGCCTTGTTTCATTTTGGGTTTTGTGTGTTTGGGTTTTCCCTCACCTTTTTGTTTTGTTTTTTGTTCGCGAGATTTTTTTGTCTTGTTGTGCCCTAGTTTTCTAGGGTTTTGCTATAATGACTGGTCCAACAGGTGTTTTAATTGATGAATTTTAAATTTCAACCATTTTAAATCAAAAATCTTGATCCCGAAGGTGTAATCTAAAGATATTGTTACATCTATTTTTCCTTCATTTGTTGCTGATTATTCAATTCCTGATTGCCGCATCTATATCAGGTTCGGGAATCAAAACTACACATTTTTTTACCACCATCTCAGTATAGCTCTTTCAATTGCTCTAATCCCAGCTTCTGATGTTCTGTTGGGATCGGGTATCAGATTGTCACCTTGGAATGATAAAAAAAAATTGTTAATGAACCGCATCATGTCTCGATTCCGATCCCCGCACCATCATCGGGATTAGAAATTAGATTGACACCAAACCTTTGACATGCCGTTAATTACCATGATCTAGTGTCATCCTGATTCTAAATTCTGACACAACGTCTGGATTAGAATTCAAAGCTCACCTATTTCCACTACGCATACTTAAGGTCTAGTCCATGACAAAGTCCTAACCCTAATTCTTCATATCTTATCAGGAAGTAACTTAAACTTGTTCATCTATAGGAGTCTAGTTCCAAATCACGACCCGATCCTGACTTTTGATTCATGATCAAGATTAGAAACCAGAGAGAAACCTTCATTGACTGTGTTTACTAAGTGTCACTAGTTGGTGAAGGCTCGATCCCAATTCTCGAACACATTGTGAGATCAGATCGTGGAATGACACTAAACTTTTTCATCACTATAGGTATAGGTGTTGAGTCAAGACCTAATCCTGACTTTCAAAAATTTCAATTTTATGCTTAGAATGGTTAGGTTCTTGGATATTTCCCATACCCGAAACCCGAAGATGTTCAATTAACTTGTTGAATGGGATTTTATATTGAATGAATGGTGATATAATATGAATGCTTGTGTTAAATTTCTCTTCACATGTCTTTTCTTTCCTGATAATTGTCAATAGTGTAGGATAATAAAAAAATTTCTAATTCAAAGGAGGAATTTCCTACTGAAGGAACATCTAAGGGAACAAAGGCTAAAAGGTTAAAGCCAAAAAAAGTCCTAGTTATAATGAAGTATAAGTTCCAAGGGACTCTAGTACCATCTAAGCTTGGGTCTAAGGTTATGAATATCACTGAAAAACTTATGTGGCACATTGATTTGGACTAGTTATGGGGCACATTGATTTGGACTATTTTCGTGAGGATACCTTTTCAGAGGATGCTACCCTAAGGGAAAAGAGGATTGTAGAGTTTGGGTTAGCTCATGTAACTAGTTTTCCCATTGTTGTGCAATGTCTCGAGTTCATCTTAATTGCTTCAAAAACATACAATCATACTCAAAGGCAATGCATATTTTCGTAGGGAAATGTAATAATTTATTTAACCCTAGCAATGATTAGACACATTTTTTATCCTCCTCCCTATCCCAATTGCAAGATTATGATTGAAGTTGAGTCACTTAAACTCTAGGAAAAGGATGTAGAAGGGAACAAAAGACTTAGTAACAAAAGGTGGTTTAAGACAAAGAAGAAATCACTGAAGAATATAAAACTGAATCCCAAGAGGTCTGACTTCTCTGAAGACATTGGGGACATGATTAGATTTTTGGGAAGAGTGTTTGGAAAGGACAAATCTCATATCTTTGAACACTAGATGTTTCCATTCATTCAACTGATTTTAGAGGGAAAGAAATTTTTGGATTGGGGGAAGATTATTTTAGATAACATTCATGACCAACTACTAAATGTAATAGAAACCAAGACAATTTATATGTCTTAATATGTCATATATTGTGCTACAAGGATGGGATAGTTTCCCAGGTTGAATACTGAGGGTCAATGGATGATGGTCTAGATCAGAAAAAGGTTTGGGAATATTATGACCAATTGGAGCTTCAGAAGGCAGAGAAACAATTTAAAAGATTCATTGATGCATTTTTGTATGCTATTATTAATCAACTCATAGGTGATATTGGTTTCAGGTTATCACAGGATTCCATCAAATTCATCTGAGAGTGGGGATATTGGTTTATCCAATACCCCAAGTCCACCTATTTTAGATTTTTGGGTTACGACGGTCACCCTTTTAAATTGCAAGGATGTTGTGGTGACATATGGGTTTTAATGGAGTTCTCTCATCAATTCATGGATGTGAATGTTAAGTTTTATATGCAACATAAGACTTGTTGCCATTCTTTCCCAATGCAATTGGGTTTTTATTCTTGTTCTCTTTGATAGTTTTCGAAACAACAATAGAAGAATTTTAGTCCATGAATTTCCAGTAGCATACATCCAGGAAATATTTCAATCCAAAGAGGAAAATGTATGGTTTGTATGCTTCATAGTTTCCCCATCATCGGCCACTTCTCGAGGACTTTTAGGCCAACCTACAAGATCAATTTGAAATGAGAAAATAGGGATATGAAAGATTGACAATTCCGTAGATGAAATATTTTGAGGTTAAAATAGATAACTGGAAGGCACTACTGATGATGGGATCAATCTTGATCACTGATATGAGATGGATAAAGTGGCTACAAAGGATTTATAGCTCGTCAATTGGATGGAAAAAGAGTAAACAAATATCTGTAAAGTATCACGGGTAGTGGTGGACAGAAGTTTCAAATGGATTGATCTTCGATTAAAGCAACCAAGGGTTAAGGATTCAAAGAAAAGAGGTTCTATTAGTGCACCTGCTTCCTGCAATGATACAAAATAATATAAGAGATTGAAGAAAGGTATTGCAGCAACAAAGGTATCCATAAAAGAGTATGCCCCAACAAAAGAAGTTTCAATGCAATAGATTGATGAAGCTTTGAAAAATGCTAAAGGTACTTACATAGTAGCTATTGCTAGGGTTATTACACGTATTGGTGCCACACCTTTAGCTATTGTATATCTCAGGGAAGAAGTTATTGAAGAAGGTCCCTCTGTTGTCCCTCCACAAACTGAGGATACTACTCCGATTGTGCCTTCAACTTCGGGAACAACAATTGTTGAAGAGGAGAGGTCCCATGTGATCAATGTAATAGATTCACCTATCTCCTCAGACTCTAAGAGAACTATGTCTTAGGAAGGAGAAAGAAAATATCTGGAGAAGGTTGAGGAAGAACCTGGAGAAGAAGAAATTGGGTTTGAGCCCGGAATCCTCTGGGGTGGAGATGAAACGAATGGAGTTTTGATTGAAGAAGAGAAAAAAGAAATAATGGAAGTGCTCAAAGATTAGTTGTTGAATAGTTAGCTGAAGAAGAAGAACAAAGAAAGAAAGTTGAAGAGCTAGCACTAGAAAAGGAAGCTATTGAGGTACAAAGGAAAGTTGAAGAAGAGGCTCTTGGACATGAATTGGAAAAAAAGAGGAAGGTTGAGCAAGATAAAGTAGCGGAGGAAGAACTTCATGTACAAGAGTTAGAACAACAGAGGTTGAGAGATGAAGAGGAGGCTGCACGAAAGAAAGAAGAGATGTGAAATATAGAAGAAATTAGAGCTTATAATGAAAGAATGGAGCAAGAAAAGTTGCAAAAAGAATAAGAAGAGAAAAAAAAAATTCTTCTGATCAAACTGTAGGGTTAATTTCTTCTACACCTTTGTTATTGACACCTCTCAATACTCAATAGGTAACTACTTAGTTGGTTGCTCCTAATTGGCTAAAGAAAATTTTAGAAAAGAGACAATAGATTCAAGCTAAGCCGATAACATGGGATGGAATGGTAGAGGAAATAGAAAAGGTGAAACCAT
Organism: Sequoia sempervirens; assembly: GCA_007258455.2. Classification (NCBI taxonomy): domain Eukaryota; kingdom Viridiplantae; phylum Streptophyta; class Pinopsida; order Cupressales; family Cupressaceae; genus Sequoia; species Sequoia sempervirens. Next base: position 286,595 of record VDFB02083991.1, on the reverse strand, counting down.
TAAAGAATAAATCTCATGTTGTTCATTATACAAAGTTGACTGATGATGGAGATTTGATAGCAGAAATTGCTACACCAATAGTTGATAAAGATGACATGGAATTGCAAGTTGAATATCATCAAATAATCATTGTCAATCTAGGAAAAAAGATAAGAAATCAACAGATAAATATGATTGATATTTTTTCCACCACCACCAAATCACAACTAATTAAGGATAAGAAAGCTAAAGATGAGCTTAAGGCTCATGTTGGGAAAATGAAGGATTTTTTGAAAGAGTTGATTACATCCACTCCTAAGCAGCCAACACCATCATATATCCATGTTTTGATGAGCTGCGAGGAGGTGGATGGGTTGAATGAGATGAAAAAGAAGGCCACCTAGTTTGACAATTCGTTTTGTGTTTTTAGGTCTGACATGGATGAACATCTAAGAGAAGGTTTTAAACACTATCATGCAAGCCTTTCTTTGTTTGAAATGATAGAAGAATTTATACAAAAATGGTGGGATACAGAAGAATAGCTCAGGCAATACTTGGGAAAGTTGAAGGTGATAGCTAAAAGTTCCAATGAAGAATTGATTCAATCACAGATTTTGGGTGATGAGAGTCTTGAGTATATTTGAAAGGCTATTAATGTGTTAGTTTTCAAAACCAAAAATATCATTGAACAAAGAATAACTATTCTCAAAGGAATTCATGAGATATGGGAACATTCAGGAATATTTCAGGATATTGTTGCAAAGCTCATTGATAAGACTTTACCTCTGGATTAAAGACTCGAATCATTGGGAGAAATAAAAGATGCTTGGGAGGTGCAACTTGATAAAATAATAAAAGGAGGCATTGTTCATTCAACACTCCTAGATAGGATGCTAGACATCAGGTGTGATATGTGATGGGAAATCATAGACATTGGCTAGTTGAGGGAAATTGTCGTTGCAATGGAAAAGAAGTTTGAAGATTCAAATTTTAAAGCCGACTCAGTCGATAGACCTGATGATGATGATGCACTCAAGTAGATCTTCTAAAATTATGATCAGTATAATGGGATTCCTCATAAAGATGACAAGTAAAGGAAAATATATATTATTTTTAAAAGGATGGAGTCAAATGTGTTAACCAATTTCAAGCATCCTTTGGACAACAACTCTTCCATGCCTTTTTTGAGATAAATAGATAGCTCTAGATCCATTTTGATGAGCCTGAGATTGGGTGTGATGATCAATAGTGGACAAAGGTCACACTCCCAATCAGATTTTGGATTGAATAAACACAAGGTGTACCTTTCAGCTCCTGTAGTTCTAACAAAGACAACAATCAGACTTAACTAGGCATCCCTATAATTGTGGATTTGGGCCCCAAATTGTGGATCTTGATTTTTGATAGGAGAGATTGATGTGAATTCTATCTATAACTTATAATTCTCACCTGATTATAAAGGTCAAATAATTGAAGTCGAATTGGCTACCTAGAGACTAGATATAGTTTTCAGTTTTACAGTTTTATGCAAGATACTTGGACAAGTTTTACAGTTTTAATGCAAGTAGTTTTATTTCATAAGGTGTTAAGTTTAATGATAATGTTGATAAACAATGGTTATTTGTATGCTAATGCATTTTGATGTGCATAAATGTTTCTTATTTGATGAAAATCAATAGAATATTTTGAATTTAAAACCATTTATTACATTATATGTGAGTGATGTTTCTTCATGTTTTCTGATTTATTAATTTTGGTAATGAGCTTATGGTATTTTGTTATTGAAAAGTCTTTTAAAAAAAGTGATGATGAAGTTGTATGCTTTAAATTTTCACTATGAATGGATGCAATTGTATGGATTGTTTCATAAATTGTGTTGTTCTATGGTTTTAGTTGATTAGAAAAAGAACTCATTATAAGGATTACATGTCTAAATTAAAAGGAATATGTATTCATGTTTTGCTATCCTAAACCTTGATTGATCTTTTGTTGTTTATTTAAACTCCCCAAACATTAAACTAGTTTGTACTATTTAGTTTGTACTTGCTTACCAGAAGGCCCCCTTGGATATTATGGTTGCATGGACCACTGAATGATAACAACATAGTTGAGAACCAACTACAAAGACCTTGGAAGATAGGTGGTTTTATATCATTTGTCTTTTGAAGAGAAATAGAGTAGAGATATTCTATTTTAATGTTGTGTTACTTTTGACCATCAATAGAACTAGCGCTAGAAGGATGGCCCAGAAGAACCAATTGGAGAAAATTGGGTCCTTTTCACTAGATAGGTTTGATAGAGTTCTCAGATCTACTACTAACCTAGATCCATTTGATGAAATCTAAACCCCTATTAGACATAGGGCTCATAGGGTTTTGATCTCACCACCATTAACAACACCACTCAGTCCACTTAGATTTCTATTAATCCTACAACTGGCATAGCCAAATCCACTGCCTCAAATAGCATTCTTTGCAAATAATCCTTCGCCACTAGGAACTATTCCTGGTGGCATACATAAAATGCCTAAGAATCTAGAAATTTTTTTCCCCAGGTACACCCACAAAGATTCATGAAATGTTGAGGATCACATACATGCATTCAAAGATGCCTATACTGGGGCTCAAATAGCTCATCATGACGTTGAATGTACACTATTCCCCTATTCACCGGGAGACATGGCCTACTATTGGTACCTAAACTTACATATCAGATCCATCCTAAGTTGTAAAAATTTAGAAGATTCTTTTATTAACCAATTTATGGGTTTATGTCAACCTTGCCATCTTATACCACCAATTTTCCACAATTAGGAAGGAACCACATGAACCATTACATTTTTTTAACACATGATCCCAAAGGATGTACAAATGATTACAAGAACTATACTTGGTGGCTGAGAATATTTCCATCCAGGCATACCTAAAATCCATAGACCCATTGATTGGCTTATTTCTTCAAATAACCTACCTTGCGCTAGACATTGATTCCCTATCTAAGGTATATCATCTAGCCATCAAACAATAGTAGCAGATAAGTTCACAATCACATGGTTTAGGAGGGGTCTTCCCTCCCCTAGGATATCCCTAGATGCCTAATTCAACCCCTCTACTTAATATAGTCCAAGGGATTTCCCACTCTACCTATGGACTGTTGGTTGTGTTACAACCTCCATCCGCGTTGTCGTGGGTTAATGGTGGGAATTTAGATTCCTCCCAGTAGAAACTCTGAAGAAAAATTTAACCTAGTGACCAACGAGATGGCACAATTCAAGCTTAACCCTCCTCAAAACTAAAATCTAAATTAGAATTACCAAAATCGGGGAGGGTATTCCAACCAAAATAACTATCCCAACTAGAAATACCAACCAAAATCAAAGGAATTTTTAGAATCAAAACTTCCCTAACCAAAACTATCAAAGCTAGAATAGGGGATATAACTATAGACCTAATAACAATAGGTAGTGGAACAAAAGATGAAACAGTGGGGGAGTTCCTCACAACTGTCAATCCAATGAAGATAAACCACACTGCAAATGTTACAAATTTGAACTTCATGACTAACTGGTACAGGTTGCATGACACTACCGCGCATTCTGAAGTTAACTGCCCAAAGATGGAAAAAATGGTCAAAATGGAACAAGCCTACTCCCAACCACCACAAGGTAATCCAAACAAAGGTAGTGGGTCAATTGTTACAACCATGGCTTTCAAAACCTATGATAAACAATATTAGTTTCCCATGCAAGGAGAAAATGAACCAAAAGTAGATACATACGATGCTTAGGCTTTCAAACCAAAGGAGGCCATTTTTTGAGAATTCAGAAAAAGGTTATTTTTACCACATCTACCCCTCCCAACACTATAGTTCCCCCTAACTAGAATGTTGACTACAATCTACCTCCACCAAAAATCCCACCTAAGTTTCTAAACAAAGGTAACTCTGCTTTCGTTCCTAAATATTAGAAGAATGATAACATGGAATTTGATTTCATTTCAGAAATGTAGAAACAAAATACCTCTTTCTCATTCTTTGACATTCTGAAGTGGTGCTTCGCCCAACATGAAATTGTGTTGAAAGCCTTGGAAGAGGCAGATCAGTTGAAAGGAAAGACTAAGGCCCCTCCAGCTACTGAGATGAATGTAGCCTTGTACATAGGTAAGACAGTGACACCCCCATTCCTTTTGAGTCTCATAATTTTTGGGAAGAATCTACATAATTTACTTTTGGATTCTAGAGCCTCAGGTAATGGTATGCCTTTCTCTATTTGCAAAAAGTTAGGGTTAACCCTAGTTCAAACTCATAAGAAAGTTATATAGTGCACCATAGAAAAAAGTACCCTTTGCTTGAAATGGGAATATTTCATGATAAATTGACTTAATGAGGTCTTAATCTAGTGTTGTGAGGCATTTTATGCATCCACACTAGGTCTTGGACCCTTTCAAATGCATTTATCGATGTCTTGTAAAGGTATTGTAAAGTCTTGTAAAGGAATTTCACACTTTTCTAGACTTAATAAACCTATTTCTCCCTAATTCAACATTATAAAATGTATTTAAATATATCCTCACATCAATCTAGAAGGCTTATAACTTAAACTTAATGTCAAACTAGTGTTGTAATGTGTCTTGCACATTCATATTGGTTTTTGTGCTTTCCTAGGCTATGTGGACCTCATTTTAGTGTTGTAAAGTGTATTTAATCACACTTTCACATTGAATTATGTGTCCCAAGCCCCAATTACTCTTTACATCATCATTAATAGACCCCTATTAACCCATATTGTGTATCCTAAGGCTTAAATTGATCACATACCTAGAAAATTTGTGATTTAAACCTTATTTCCTTATCCCCTGGCATCCTAATTGTCAAATTCACCCTTGTGGGACCCATTTTCCATGCATGGTGAATCAATCTCATCCAGGTGGGACCCATTCACCATCTATGGAAAATGAGTCCCATTTGGCTCAATTTTGACCTTTGAGCAAGAAAAAAAGTGAAATTTAAGTTTAATAAATTATTTCATGTTGGCCTGTGATGAGGTATTAATGGGTGAGATAAGTGAAATTCCTATAAATATAAGTTTTTTAACCCTAATTCACATCTCTTATCATTCATTCATCATCTATCTTCTCTCTCAAGTCAAGCAAGTTAGGGTTTTTATATTCTAAGTCATCAAGAAAGCTTCTAAAGACATTCAAGGGTTGAATCTTCCTCCATTGCTGCAAAATTTCAAGATAAAACATCATGGCAAGGTAATCAACTTCATTATTTCATGTTTCCTTACATTGTTTCATCATTTTGGTTTAATTACCTAAAAGGGGTTTGACCAAGGCAAATCCCCGTGACCTAACATTCAACATCTCTCTCTTGTTTTGTTTGTTTGCAAATTTAGGTATCTTGGAAGCTTGGAAATAATTAAGGATCAAGTTTCAAGGTTCTTCAAGTCTTCTCTTCATCATCCAAGTCAAAATATCAACAAAAAGTGACTTTAAAACTCGAATCTGATAGTTTCAGAAGTGGACACTTGTAGAAAGAAAAAGTGTAGATCGGAAGCTCCAGAATCCACTCTTGAATATTCAAAAATTCAAAACTAACTTATTCTCCATGAGTGGCGAATGAGTCCCACTTCCATGTCAATTTTGGGTTTTCTGCATTTTTAGATACCCTTTTGTCAGAAACAAGTTCTAGCTCAATTTTGCAAAACTTGGACGAATTCACCCAAAATGGTGAATGAGTCCCACCAGACCTAAAAATTAGCATCACCAGCATTTCCAATATAATTTCAAGCCTTTATCAAGATTCCAGGTGCACACTTTCAGTTTGATTCATTTCTATTAAGTTTTGCATTCATTTCTAGTTCATTTCTGCATAACACAATGTGTTTTCAAGAAAATCATATTTCTTAGGTTTGGAATACTTAATCAATAAATTTCATCAGTTTATTGCACTTAGATCATTCCATTTAGCCTAAATATTATCATGCACATCCTAATTTGAATGAACTAGCTAGATCTTTTGGCCCTTCTTTCTCCTTTTAGGTGAAAAACCCTAGAAGAGTAAGAGAGTCTTGTGGGTCCCAAAAATATACGATTCATATAGTTATATAAAATTAAGGATAATGTCATTGGGGAATTAAAAACTATGCATTTGAAGATTGGATCAGATCCACAAATCTAGAACTATATGGATATTCAATTTGTTGATATCCCTGAAATGTACATCATGTTGTTAAACCGAGACTTGATGAAGAGTATTGGAGGTTATCTCTCCCTATATTTCTCACACATGTGGCTTCCATGGAAAGGGGTAGCAACTCAGATTAGGATTGAAATAAAACCTCATCTAAAACATATGATCATGAAGTATGAACACCCCAACAAGGTAGCCTATTTCAAAACTGAGATAGGAGTGTATAGGAGGGAAGAAAGTTTGACCTTTTCGATGTTTAATCCTGATTGCTCACAACCTTTAGAGGACAATGACCCTATGAACCCTGTCAACCAGTAAGTTTTAATCCAGAAATTGGAACACTTGAGATAAGTTAGTTTTGGGAGAGGAGGTTGATTTATGGAGTTTTTAACTCCTAAACTGGTGTAGAGTCCATTACCAGAACCATTATGAATTGACGTTTCAACCCTGTATAGAAATTTTGAACCATGTCTGTCAGATGGGAGAGACTTGTAAGCACCATCCCAAAACATCTTTAAATTAGTTTCCCATTGAAGCTAAGGATGCAACTATTTTGGACCAATGGTGCCCAGGGAGAAGTCTCACCCCTAATTGGACAAACTCACATCCTATTTTTTGATTTATGAAATTAGACTAGGGAACCTCATAAATTGTCCAACACACCTACCCCTGCTACCATTCCAATTCCTATGGAATCGCTCAGAAAGAAATTGAGTTGTAAAACTATTGATCATGATGAGGTGTAGGAAACAATTTCCACACATGTTTTAAACCTTGATGAAGTACCTGATAGTCATCATTTACAATAGTCTCTCGATCTTGATATCTTGAATTAGTCTAAGCCACCACTTGTTTCTCATAAAAAATCACCCATAGCTGACCTAAAGAAAGGGAAAACCTAATTTGCTTCTCATAGGTTGCAGTTTGGCTATACTAACAATGATGTAGAGTTTGAAGCACTTGCTAGGGGACTGATGTTTGTGCATCAGAAGAAAGTTACAGCTCTGACAATCATGGGAGATTTTGAGGTAATCATTAAACATGTTTGTAGCCAATACACTTTCCATAACAAAAGGTTGGTTGCATACAATAATAGGGTATGTAATTTGATAAAGGATTTCAATGCTTTCAAAGTCAAGTTGATTCCCAAAGAAAACAACCAGATTGCATATGCACTTGCTTTGCTGCTAGTACTTTTAAACCCATGCAAGATTCCAAGTTAAAGAGATTCTTCATGGAATTAGTGTCGATTCTAGCCATCCCAAACAATGTCCAAAAGTTCCAAGTTTTTGATGATGATCAACATATACTTGCTTTCTTGGTGAGATCAGATGTCTTTGAAGGATAAATCATCGATGAATCTGATAGAGATTTGGGAGATTGGAACCTAGAAGGATATGACATAGAGGGAATAATTAATTTGAAAACCAATAGCATTCCTAAGGGAATGGAAACATTGGAAAGGATCTTCAATTCCAATACTCGAGCCCATGAAATATTTCCTACGGATAGTGATGGAGGGAAGCACAAATCATACAATCTGGCATATTCAGGCCCATAGCAAAAAAATATTCATTGGTAAAACTTTCTTGAAGGGCATTCAAGAAAAAATCTTGAAAGTTTTGAAAGCAAATATTGTAGCAATTGCTTGGGGATATGAAGATCTGAAAACTTTGATATGTCAGTGATAATGCACACTATCCCCTTGAAACTTGAAGAGAAGCCCTTCAATCAAAAGGAGCACCTAGTAAATGCCTTTATTGAACCTCTAATTTTTAAAGAGGTACAAAAGCTACTATCACCGAGAATAATTTTTCCAGTAAGGCATTCGACCTAGGTTGCAAATCTGGTTCCTGATCACAAAAAGAATGAGGAAATCAAGTTGTGTCTCAATTTCAAAAACCTCAATAAAGCTTCAAAAAAGGATAACTACCTGCTTCCTTCTCTTGATGAGGTGTTGCAGATAGTTAACAACTCATAGATGATGTCATTCTTGGATGGCTATTTATGATATAGTCAAGTGTTGGTTAACTATGAAGACTTCCTTCACTACCAAGTGTGGGACATTTTTTGACCGAAGAATGTCATTTGGTCTTATTAACGCTAGAGCCACCATTCAGGGTACAATGGATGTTGCATTTAAGGACCTAGTAGGTAAATGCATTATCATTTCAATGGATGATCTAACTGTATTTTTGAAGAATAGGGCAGACTAGTTGTAGATTTGTCAAAAGTCCTTGGAAAATGTATAAGTTACAGTGTATCCCTCAACGTAAAGAAATTTGTGTTCAGGGTCTCAAAAGGGAAATTATTGGGTCACATAATATCAAAAAGGGGGATCTCAATTGACCCAGATAGAGTGGAGTCCATTCTAAAATTAACCATGCCTGGAAGCAAAAACGAAATGAGGTCTTTCTTCAAGAAGTTCATAACTGGGTTTACAGAGGTCGTTAAACCCCTCAATGAGATGATGAAGAAGGATGCTAAGATTGAATGGAGTAATGAGGCTAAGGCTGCCTTCTCACAAATTAAATAGTCTATTTTAGAGGAACTTATTCTAACTAGTCTAAATTATTGAAGGCCTTTTTACATTTATTACTTCGCACCTGATCATTCATGTGTTGTTGTTTTGACATAGCAGAAAGGAGAAGGGGACAAAAGGCCAATAGCTTTTATGATTTCTCCATTCAAGAATGTTGAGATCAGATATCCACTCTTGGTGAAGTAGGCCTTTGCACTTGTATGGGCTGTTAAGAAGTTCCGACATTACATTCTTCATAGTCAAATTACAGCCATAGTTCTTGACCCTGGAGTGAAGTCCCTTCTAATGCAAAGTGAGCTGGGAGAAAGAAGGGGAAAATGGATGGAAATTCTATAGGAGTTCAACCTTGAAATTCACCCAATGAAGTTCATCCAAGGATAAGGATTCTCTAAGGCCATGGTTGATGTTGACACTAAGATTGCTTGCCAATAGTACACTATACAATCATTTAAAGGTGATCCTTGGTACACAAATATGATTTTCTTTCTCCCGAAAAACAAATGTCTTGATGGAATGAGTAACACTCAGAGAAGAGCATTCAGACTAAAGAGTTCCCATATATGCTCAAAGGAGGAGCCTTGTACAAGATAAAATTTGAAGGTGTCTATTTGTGTTGCCTAGATCAGCAACAGGTGAAACAAGTCATTGTTGAGTTTCATGGCAAGCATGGTACTAGAGACGGTTCAATTGATTCTATGGCACATGAAATTTTGAGATTAGGTTATTATTTCCCCCATGTGTTCTGGGATGCTCATCAACATGTTAGGACATGTCATACATGTCAAACTTTCACATCTAGAGAATACAATCTAGTGATTCCCTTACAACCAGTATACGAGGTAAGACCATTTTCCCAATGGGAATTAGATTTTGTCAGGGTAATTAATCTGAACTCATCTGCAGGTCACAGGTTTATTTTGAAGGCAATGGATTATTGCACATGTTGGATTGAAGCTCAACCTTGCAAGAACAACACCATTGATGTCGTTATCAAGTTCCTTAATGAGTATGTTGTTACTGGGTTTGGAGACTATTTTCTCTGGTATGTGATAGTGTCCCTTCCTTGTCTTCTGCAAAATTCATCAGTTGGGGGTATGAACATAAAATTGTTTTGAAGTACTCTTCTAATTACTATCCATAGGGAAATGGAGTAGCAAAGTCTTCTAAGAAAAAAATACTGTGGGTAATTAAGAAGTTACTAGAACGTAATCCTAGGGATTGGCACACACAACTGAGATTTTCCTTATGGGAAGATAGGAATAGAATCAAATCCGCCTTAGGAAACTCACCATTTAAGTTAGTCTATGGCCAAGACCTATTCTTCCCTATTCATCTACAAATACCCATTCTCCGGTTTATGCAAGATTTTTACTCTAATGATGATAGGATAGAGGTCCAACTAACTAGTTTGCTCAATCTGGAAGAAGAAAGAGATGTTGCTCTCCAACAGTTTTCCAAGCATTAGGTTGTTGTCAAATGTTGGTTTGACAAAAAATCCAAAATTAAAGCCTTCAAAATATTAGACTTTGTGTTGCTTTGGGACAAAGCCAAAGAGAGGAAAGGTGGTCACCAAAAGTTTCACAGAATTTGGTTGGGTCCATATCAGATCTTTGAAATCCTTGGTGAGAATGCCTTCCAGTTAAGCACCTTAACAGGAAAACATGTCCCATTACTTGTCAATGGACAGTTTCTCAAACATTATTTTGACCCATGAAGGTCTATTCACCTATCTGATTGTATATATGTAACTAGTTGATTTTTCATTTCTGGTTTGTTTGTTTATTTGTGTTTCCTTAGTTTTCTATTTTTTTTGTTGTTGTCTATTTTTCCTTTCCTCTTTTTCTTTTGTTTTCGGGGACCTTCAATTACTCCATTTCAGAGTGAGGGGGTAGTTATTCAAAGTATACTAAGGGTACTATGACAAAGAAATTGATTTACGTATTTTTAGGTATGTCTGTCAACCTCTTTCATTTCAAGATTTATGTTTTAGGTTCATTTTAATAACAATTTGAAAGGTTAGGAACAAACAAGTATATCATAAGTGTTCTCATAAACCACTGCTAAATCTGTCACATAATAGATAGAAACATTTGTTTTCATAAGGGCTTATTTGTCTTAGGGTGATTGTATTCATGATTTAGGTGAAAAATCTGAGTCCTAAACATTGTCATGAGGTCCACTATAGTTCTCAACTTGAATTTCAGACTACCACATCTGAGTATTGAGAAAAGATAAGAAAATAATTGCTCCAAGTAAATCCCATGCAAAAGAAAAGAAAAGAGAAGCATAAATGATGGAAAACTCAATATGATAAGGGTAATTCAAGTATATATATTGGGGCTATGGACGCCTAGCTACAGTAGAGCAATGTTTTGAGAGAACTAGAGGTATCTTCGTCAGGGCTATAGATGCTTCACTGGTAGTGGAGCAATGCCTAGGATATCATTGCATGACAGTTAAAATGGATCAACTCAGGTAGCTTGAATCTTAATACAACTATTCAAGGATAGGTGGAGTTTTTAGGTAAAAGATGCTTCATACATGCACACACTTACATTCAAATTTGTTATTTTTTATTTACATTTGAGATTCCAGCTCATCCTTGTTTGTTGTAACTGATCATACAAGAGTTAAAACGTTCATAAACCAGAGGTTCTGAGTGACTAAATTCTTTAGTATCTTGAAAATGGGTAAATTATTTTCAGAGTCGAGTCACCAATTTTTATGCCTTGCATAACAACCCCATGTTTTTGGTCAAAATGGGCCCCCTTTGTTTCTTTTGTCATTGGTGTTCTTTTTTGGGTCTTAGGAGTTGTTCCTTTTTCTCCTAAGACCTATTTTTTCTTTGTTTTTTGGTTTTGGGTTTCGGACTGACACTCACACGTGTTGCTTTCTAAGGTTCAAGTTCTTGTTTATGTTTTGATCTTGACCCCTGCGCTTTGCCTTGTGTTTTCTTTGTTCTTTCAGAGTCAAGTTTTGCATTTTTTCTTGTGTCGGAATTAGACATTCAATCGGAACCATCACCAAGAAATTTCCTAATTTCTTGTTCTTGTTTCCATCCCAATCTTGACTTCTAACTCTCTTTGTCATTTTTTGAGATTGGACTTCGAACCGAAACTTGCACTAAGAACTTTTCAAAAAGTTCTTGTTGTGTGTCTCATCCCGATCCTAATTCCCACTTTTTCTTTGTTTCTTTGTCAAGTTTCAGACCTCAAACCTTTGCTTGAACTTTCCACACATTGGAAGTTAGGTGTCGTGTCATGTCCTGATCCTGACCCCCGTTTACCTTCCTTCTTGCGACTACACATTAATGACTTCCGCCCTGATCCCCAAGCCCAACCAACCCGCATTAATTTCTAACCTTTTGCACGTGTAAACGATTTTTTATTTTGCTACTCCTTAATTGGTTTCCATCCATTTTGGCTTGTATAGTTTGATGAAGTGAACTAGATCAATGCTAAGAGTTAGGGTTTGAGGAGGTGCTTCGATTTCTCACCATGCTGTCAGATTCTTGGTTGTGTGTTTGGAGGTAGGGGTTTTTTCCTTGTGTTTTTCTTTGTTCTTAGTTTTCCTATGTTTTCTTTGCTCATCGCTTCACATTTATTTTTCCTTTCTTATTTTCTTTTTGGTTGCCCTTGTTTCATTTTTGGTTTTGTGTTTGGGTTTTCCCTCACCTTTTTGTTTTGTTTTCTATTTGCAGGATTTTTTTTCGTCCTGTCGTGACCTAGTTTTCTAGGGTTTTTCCATATTGACTGTTCGAACGAGTGTTTCAATTGATGAATTTTAAATTCCAACCATTTTAAATCAAAAATCTTGATCCCAACCACAATTTGATACTGAAGGTGTAATCTAAAGATATTGTTACATCTATTTTTCCTTTGTTTGTTACTAATTTTTTAATTCCTAATTCCCACATCTATATCAGGTTGGGAATCAGAACTGCACTTATGTTTTCACCATCATCTGAGTGTAGCTCTTTCACTTGCTCTACTCCCGAATTTCGATGTTATATTAGGATTGGGTATCAAATTGTCACCTTGGAATGATATTTTTTTTTTGTTAATGAACTGCATAATGTCCCGATTCTGATCCCCGCACCATCATCGAGATTGGAAATTGGATCGACACCAAACCTTTGACATACCATTAAATACCATGACCTAGTGTCATCTTGATTCTAAATTATGACACAATGTTAGGATCAGAATTTGGAGCTAACCTATTTCCACTTGGAACCTCTAAAAATGGGTTCTAAGTGGAAAATGTGGTCTATGTGGGGAAGGTTCGACCCAAGGATAACCCTCAAGATTTCAATACAAAGGAGATTGAAATCTAACAATAAGGTTGACTTAGGGACTGAATATAACAAAAATGGGTTCACCACCAAGTGTAAACTTGGAAAAGACAATGTGCTGGAAAACACAATGTGATATGCAAAATGACCTAGAAATGCAAGTAAAATGTAATAGAAAACTGTAAAACTAGAAATGTGCACCTAGGAAACTGAAGAAGGTAGAATGGAGGTCTAGAATTTGGAAAAATCCATTGTTGATGCTAACTGGGACTCATACACCAAGTTGGGTGAATCAATCCAGTTTCGGGTAAACTATGCCAGAATAGGTTTCAAACAAATCGGTACTCAAATCTACAAAAATCCTTGACAGATAGGTACAGTGGGACTCATTTGCCAATAGTGGTGAATCAGTCCACTTCTGGATTTATAGAAATTCAAAACTGGAATCTCTAGCTCTCAGTCTACTTTTATGTTCTTGATTCAAATTCGGGTCTGAAACTACAAAATTCATCCTATAGACCTTCTCTGAGCTTCTCCGAGGCTTGTTTACAACTTTGAAAATTTTGAATTGCTTTTGCAACTTGATGTCAAATTTTCCAATCTTTCTTCTAGATAAATTTGCAACCTAGACCTACAAATTGCATGCAAAGAGAGGGAAAAATGTTGTGGGGTTAGTGAATAAGGGTTTGCCTTGGTCAAAACCATTGCTGGTAATTAAACCCTTGGAAAGAAATGAAATAGAATAGAGAATGATGAATGAACAAATAATGATGTTACAACTCACTAAACCCTTGTAATAAAGTGTTGCAAACATCTAAATAATGGCTCCAATGGACGAGGACTTGAAATATTGCTTGATGTTGATGCAATGCTTGCTTGAATCACACAATCCTACACCATAATTGTTAGCTTTAAAACAACATGATGCAAACATTCTTTGGCATGATGATTGATACTTGGAGAATACTCTTGAATGCTTGATAATCTGCCCTTGAAATTCCTTGAATGCTCTTATGAATGGTCAAATGCTCTTGTGAATTATATGCATGAATACTTGAATGCTTGGGGATGAAAATGAGAAATAATCTTGTATTTATACTCAATTATGCAATAATTCTCGTAATTACAACACTATAGGCCGACCTTAGATCTTGGAGAATAAAAATTGCTAGAAATTTAAATAAAATTTGAATTTTGAGTTAAAGAGGACTCATTTGCCACCCTGGGTGAATGGGTCCCACCTAAGGGGACTCATTCACCTGTAATGGCAAATGAGTCCCACCGTAGGAATCTAAGGTGGGTTTCAGTGCTTTGATGTTTTAAATGATATTTGTTAGGTTATTCTAAAAAATACACATAAATAACGCATGTGGATGCAAAATGGGGCCAATTAAAGCATAAGAAAACCCAATTATTAATGAAAAACCTAGGAAAGTGTGAAAATGTATTACAACACTTTACAACACTTTGAAATAAGGCTTGATAAATGATGAAAAGAGGTTATTTTATTAACAAGACCTTAGAAAAGTGTGAAAGTATGTTACAACACTTTACAACACTTAAGTAAGGTACCATTTGAATCCTTTTAGTTCACAAGGGCCCAAGGCCTAATGTGAATGTGTTATTGATATAGCAACATTAAATCAAGGCCATATTAAGCCAAAATCACAAGGAGGGCCTGATCAAGTCTAAAAAAGTAGAAGGGTTACTTTTTCGGTGACTCCACCACTATGCATACTTAAGGTCTAGTCCATGATGAAGTCCCGACCCTGATTACTGATATCTTATTAGGATCAAAGCTCGAGAAGTTACATAAACTTGTTCATCACTATGAGTTTGCTTCCAAATCAAAACTTGATCCCTATTCTCAAACACATTGTCACTATCAGTACCCAAAGAGAAACCTTTGTTGAGTGCATTTGCTAAGTGTCATTACTTGGTGAAGGCTTGATCCCGATTCTCAAACACATTGTGGGATCAAACCATAGAATGACACTAAACTTTTTCATCACTATAGGTATATTTGTTGTGTAGTTTTCACACACACGCCCCGCTGGAAGCAGGGACCCTCTTTCGCTTCAGTTTTAGCTTCTTGGCCCTTTCTTTTTGAGGTTTTGTCTTACTTAGGCATGTGCTTTAAAGTATATTTTGAATGCCTAAGTGTTTCCCTAGGTTATTCATTGAAAATCTTAAGTTCTGGATGAATCTTGGGTTTTTGCTCAGATTCGAGACTTTCCACCCTGGTTGGATTTTTCCGGATCTTGCTTGGATTCCAGTTAGATCTTGTTGCTCATGAATTTTTGGTCTTCACAGATTTCCGTGTGGGCCGAATTTCCTCGGATTCTGCCCTATTGTCGGATTCCCGAATTCCTTCTCTGGCTGTCTTATCGACTGCATTAATGGCTTCGTACGTGCTTTGAAGGCTAGATTTTACTTGATTTATGAGATCTTTTGTGCCATTATGCTCACTTTTTGCCATTGTCTAAGTTGAGAGCTACATCCTTAGAGTTTGTTCTTTGAACTGTTGGCTTCGTTTTGGGATATTCGGGCGAACTGTGATGGTTTCTTGTGCATTCCTGCATCTGTTCTTTGAGGACTCCGTTCTCTTCGCATTTGTTGATTCCTGGATCAGTTTGGTTTCTGCTTTATAATGGTATGTGTCTGATTGCTCTACTTTGAATTGAATTATGAATGACACGTTGGTATTGTGAGAGTTTGTGGGATTTGAATTCCTGTGTATTTGGTATTTAATGCTAGGGTTGTTCAGTATTGCATTATATGTCATGCCCCAGGTGAGTTTTGAGTTCATTTGTCTGTTTACTTTTTGATGAACCTTGCCTGAGAGTAATTAGTAAACCCTAGTGATGACTTAACAAGTGGAAACAACTAAATTCTGAACTTGCCTGTGCGCTAATGGCAGATAAGTAGGGTTTTAAGCCTAGGGCAGTACCACATCAGGTGATTTCATCTTAAAACGGGCCTGAAACATAAGGAAAATTTATGAAAGGTCCATCCATGACTTGCTCTGTGTTTAAATGTTTGAATTTCATGACTAATCCAGTGTTTGAGTAAAATTATGATTTAGCGTCACAGTCCAGGATAATCCATCCCTTCCAAATTTTATTCGTTGTGACCTTTCAATGTCAGTGAGACATCATATCGATCACACCGTGGTTCACCGATGAAGTCTTTTTATGCATATCAGTCGACGAGACAAAGAGGATTCACCGAGACCTCACTCCGTAAGAAAATGTCTCATTGACATGCTTGTTCATATTCGCTTTTAGCACGACTAACCCTAGTCAGTAGGAGGTCATAGCAGGATCCAGTAGCTTCACCGATATTCATTTGCTTCACCAGGACATCCATACTTCAGTGAGACCTCCCACTGAGCACTTTTGCTTTCATCGAGCTCTATTCTTTTCAGTCGCTGTGACCCTTCAAAGTCGGCGAGATCTTATATCGGTCATTCTGTGTCTCACCGAAGCCCTTCATGGGTTTGTATTTGATCACCCAGACACTGTAATTCTCATACAAAAAGTCTTTCTGTCGGGAAGACAAACCCCATCGCCGAGAGCTCATAGTGGGATCCTTCCGTCTTGCTAATTTTTCGTCATGTCACTGAGACCTCCCCTTTCGGAGAGACCTTTCACCGAACATATCCTACTCTTGCTGAAACCTTCACTTTTGGCGAGACTCTTAATGGTCGCCAGGACTTCATAGCGAGGCTTTCTTTTCTTAGCGAGCCCAGCTCTTTTTTGGGGAGACCACATATTGTTGGCTAGAGGTTATACCGATAGAACTCTACATCAGCGAAACACTACGTAGTCGCTGGGACCTCTAGCCGAGCTAAAACGTTTCACCGAAAGCCCTCCTAAGTTCATATCTATTCGCTATGATGATATCTTTCTCACACCGAAGGTCTCTCGTGTTCTATCACTAGTTGATGAGACCAAGGAGGTTCTCCAAGACATTTCCCCAACCACCCTTTGGTTATATCGATGTGTTTATCGCCGGTCGGCAGGACATCTCAACTTCGCTAGGACCTCATATCGAAAACTTTAGTTTGGCCGAAGTAATTTCCTTTGCACAGTTTGGTCTGGAGTCTTGCATTATCTGCAAAATTCTGCCGGGTTCAGATTTCTTTGAAATCCTCTATCTCCTAGATTTCCCGAAAATTCTTCTTTGGATCGTTCTTCGCTGGAATTCATCTCTGGCAGACTTTCCTGAAAGTTGATGAAATGTTGAGGAATATGTAATAGCAGTATGTGTTAGTGATTTTCAATGCAATTTATGATTTATTCATGCTATCTTATGATCTCCCATGTGGTTTTTTGATAAAAAATGATCAGGTTTAATGGTTAAGTAGGTGTTTCTTGGTTTTTCTATTGTAATCTTATTGGTTTGCAATTTCCCGAAATTCCTCTCTAGCCCAAATTCTGCGGATGGTCTTGAAACCTAAAATTCATTGTGGTCGTTTCATATGAGATTTGAAAACACCTTGACTATATAAGATGCATTCTAACGGTGTTTTGATGGATTAACCTTGCTTTCCTATGGTTTTTATTGTGATTTTCTTGATTAGTGCAGGCTGAATCAAGTAAGGCAGCGGCTGGGTCTTCATTATCTGATGTAGAGAGGATTAAGCTAGACATCAAGAGCAAGGTCCCTGAGAGTAAGATCACTTTTTTCTGGTTAGAAGTCACTGATACAAATGATGGCCTATGGGATTATGAGGAATTTAAGGAAAGAATGGCAGACTAAGATCTTCCTTTGGTGACTAAAAGGATGATGGAATCGGGCTTGTCACGTGTTGTTGGTTTCCCTTCTACAATGAAATGCTATGAGCTGGTCCTTGAGTGCGCTAGGCACTATGATCAGGACACACAAAGGATTATTGGTCCTCAAGGGAGAGTTGTTGCAAATCTCAACCCGGTCTCCATTGCCCAAACCTTCGACATGCCAGACAGATCTCGTGTGGTGGGATTCACCATTGAGGCAGCTTAGGAGTTCTACGATGACTAGACTGTGAAGTCACAGCAGCTAATCAATTCTTGGCTGGAGAAGCCCAAGTCCCACTATTCCAAGTTTCCTAAGCAGTTGTTCCAAGCAAAATTCAAGAAGGAATACTATCATGCCATCATCTTTCTTAGTATGGTGGTTGGAGTGAAGAGTGCGAGTACATTTGAGAATTGGATGTGCCATGTCATTGTGAGGATGGAGCAAGAAAAGATTAATTACCATTGGGCAGAGGTCATTAGCCAAGTAATTCATAAGCAGTTGTCCAATGTGTTGCAGACAAAGACCTTCAAAATGACCTCATATTTGGTCTATGCACTGGCAAGATTCCATCCCTACAGGGGATTGGATACAAAGGGAATTTTCGGACAAGATATCATCTATGAAGTTTTCCCTCAGTTGTATTTAGGAAGCTTAGGCTATAGGAGGGAAAATGATGCATTTACCATGCATATTAGTAGAATGCTTCAGGAAGCAGAGGATGTCAAAATTTTAGAGCAAGCAAAGGAGCTCATCAAGAAGTATGGAGCTTGGTTTATTCAATTCCCAACCTTCTCCTACATTCATATTTATGGCTTCCAGAAAGCCCCATACAAACTTCCAAGGTATCTCATTGATCACATCATATTGTTGGAAGTCACTAGGCAGATTTGTGACTTCGATGCCATTGTCAAGAAGGACAAACACAAGACAGGGTTTGGTGGGGATTTTCCCCTAAGAATTGGTACTGGAGAGGTTTTCCCTTCCATTGGCTCTACCCAGGCTTTAGAAGAAGAAATGAGTACTCTTGGTTTGTCTTTCCACTCCAAAAGGTCCAAATTTGATATCACAGGCAAGGCTCAAAAGAAGGCCAGTAGAGAATATAGCCATAAGGTTAATTTAGAGGACTACTGGGCCAATTGTGGTGATTAGTATGAGGTCAAAAATAAGAAATTCTCTCTACTTCTAGTGGTTGCAGTTTGATTGTATAATGTAAGGGCAGTGCCTGATCAATTGGAGGATAATGGGAACTTAATTCAGCTTCATGCCTATGAGGTAGTAAAAGATAGGCCGATTGCTGATATAGACTGGTTAGAGGAGGAGCAAAAAAAAACTGAAGCAACTGATGGAGCCAGTCATCAAAGTTACCAAGATGTGGCTAAAACACACTATGTGGGACTTGGAGAATAAAGGAGTGAAATGCACATACAACCTGATGGGAGACTTAGATTCCCATTCTACTTCTGAGGAGTCCACGGGGCAGCAAGATCCTAAGGGTAAAGGTAAGTTGGACTCCCCATCCAAGATCAAGACAAAAGGTGTTCAAGAGGAAGAGGTCCAAAAGACAGAAAAACAGAGGAGGCCTAAGGCTAAGAAGAGGACAAGGACTAAGAAGTCTGAGAAGAAAGAGACTAAAAAGCATAATCCTGGGGTTGATGATCCTGTGCCCAAAAAGATAAGAATTACAAAATTGTCGGAGAAGGCTAGCTCCAAGGAAGGGAAGGAAGAATCTACTCCACTAGTGATAAATGTTGAAATTTCAGAGGAGAGAGCAAGGGTATGTACAAGGAGGCCTAGTTCTCCTTCTCCAAAGAGTGATGTGCCTAAGGCATATTTTCCTCCTGCCACTCTTCATGAAGGGCAGCTGGATGACATTTCTCCTGCTCATGAAGTTCAAAGTGAACCTGGAAAAACTGAAAAGGTTGATGAACATCTAGGCACTGAAGGAGAAGAGTTTCATGAAGGTGAACTCTACCGTGCAGAGGCCGAAATTGAAAAAGAAATACAATCTCCCTTGGTTACATATGCAGAGTCACCAGTCACAAATGAGGTAGTTGAATCTCCTCCAAGGGAGGAAGAAGCAGAAAAGGTCCTTTCACCAGAACATGAGGGAGAGCATATTGAAAAGGAAGGAAAGATGGATGAGACCTCTGAGAAGCACAATTTAGAGGAAAAGATATTAGATGAATAGCAGGGAGAGATGTAAACTAATTCACAATTGGAGCCCACCATTCCAGAGTGGCTAGACAAAGAGATAAAGAGACAACAAGTTGTGGTAGAAGACATGCCAATGAATTGGGATGCACTGCTAGCCAAAATTGGAAAAGATAAAGGTAAGAAGAAGGCTAAAGTGATCTCAAAGGTTGAAAGGGATGGAGCACATAAAAAAATTGTTCATATCACCACCCCTACTCCAGACAAAGATAGAAATGATGTGGTCAAAAAAGATTACTGTGTTCAGACTTTCAATCTAGGACCTACATTAGTGGAGCAGGACATTAAGGAATATGAAGTCTCCAGTACAGTTATTGTGGATAGATTGAGAAGGGAAATGAAAACCAAGCAAGAGCTGAAGAGAGAAAATGAGAATCTCAAGAAGTGCTTGGAGGAATTAATGAAGCCACTACATTCCATCAATCCTTCTTCCTCTACTACAAATCCTCTACCTCAGGAAACCATAACCGAGCTAGAAAAGATGAAAGCATCCACTTTTTCCACTATGAATTGGTTGCAGCAGGTGCAAATAAAGGGTGATGAGGCTATTAAGGAGATCATGTCAACAGGAAAGTATGCTACCATGACAACTGAGTGGTTGAGAGCAGTGTTGGCCCAAGATAAAGAAGATACGGATCTTCTTCTACAGAAAACCATAGCTATAATGGAATACACCCAAGACAGATTGATGAGTGATGAGATCCTTCCTTCTTCTAGAGCTGTTGAACCATGGGAATGGTATGAGGCATTGCAGATTAGGCAGAAGGTGTTGAAAAAGATTTACAAACAAAGGAAGTAGATTGATGACACCCTTAGTGATGTATACAATGGATCCATTGCCTTCTTTGAGATAATGATGGGAAGAAGGAAGATCGCACCCAAATACTTGAACTTGGAGCAATTGAGGAAGTGGTGGCATGATTTCTATGCACCGCTTGATGATGGATCCGTTTCTGAGCACCAATTAGATGATGCGGCCACCTACCTTGTAGTTATTGACAAATATCTAACATATAAGGTAGACTGGGATAAGTAGGTCTAACGGTCAAGAGAAGAGATTGCATCCATTGAGAATCGACTTAGGGTTTTGCCCCTGCCACTTGTGGCCGACCTGGATGTGGTATTCTTGAAAGCACATAAAGAGCCAGATCAGAACAAAGATAATAGGGAAGGGAGCTAATGATAGGCTGCGGTGCAATTTGTGTTTCCCTATTATCTTCCCACGCATTGATTTGAACTACGCTGCGGGTCTCAGGCCGACTTGGACAGGATGTGCATTTAATGCCTATTTGACCCATTTCGAAGACTCTCTTGGCCAGGTTGTTATGCCAATTTATTGCTGTGAAACCCTTGCCTGGATGACAGGTTTTTTGGGGGAATTCTATATAATGGGAATTTCGCCTCATTTGTAAGGGGTTAGAAGGTTAGACTGTTAGAATATAGAATTAGAAATAGAGATAAATAATTAGAAGTAGAGTAAGTTAGTAAGTATTTGTTCTCAAGTAAATGTTGTAACAGAAAGATGGAATTGTTGGGACATTGTACAATCTGAATACAAGGAATGACATTGTGATTTGGTGCATACTTGTTTTCTCTTGTCTTGCATGGTTCATGTTCTTCTATCTTTAAAATTGCTTTGAGGAAATTAATATTTAGATTAGATTTGATTCAATAATGTTTTTAATTTAATACTTGAATGTTGCAACAATCCTTCAATCCATACTTTTCGCAACCAACTGACTGTTAGTTGCTTTGCAAAGTTAGCCTGGACTTCATATTCCATGTGCCTAGTTCGATTGTGAAGATTTGTTCATTTCAATTGCAATAGCATTGTTGAATGAATATTCATGATTTGAAAACCTTAACACCTCAGAAGATTGCACTATTTTCTGTAAGATTGTAGACTTATCTTGGTCAAGCAGAGATCAGTTTTGAGGGATTGGTCTATTTCGAGTGTTGATTATTTTCATTATTAATCTTAGGAGTAATATTAGATTTAAAATCTCTTTAAAACCCTTATCCTTTTTCTATTTCTTTGATTATTGGGTTAAATCTAGGATTGAAGTATCACCAGATTGTTAGATCTGATAAATTCAATTCGGTATTTTGCTTGTAGTAAGGTCCCATTGTGATTACTAGCATTTTCACATTTCGTTACTGAGTTCTTTATGCACTGTCAAGACCTGACATTAGAGACCTTGGGATTATCTCTTGAGGCTTTCCGATAGAGATTTACCTTTCAAGAGAGATAGGATATCATATTTTGTCTAGTTGTTATTGTGCAGAAAACACGATCAACAGGCACTGGCACTAGAAGGAGGGCCCGAATAAGCAAGTTGGATCAATTTTTGAACGCCATCTCTCCTGAGAGATTTAGAAGAAGAACAAGATCTACTCCAGGAGAGGAAGAATTTTAGGAATTACTAGACCCTACTAGGTCAAGAAGGACTAGAAGAAGGGAATCATCATCATCATCCCATCCACCTCCCACATCTCCATCATCCCCATCTTCATCGGGTTCATCTGAGTCTGAGGCCATTCCTAGTCCACAACCTCAGCCAGTCATAAATCAGCCATTGCCAACTCCACCTCTACCAATGGCTTTCCTAGCAACCAACCCATCTCCATTGAGCTTTGCTGTTTACAATGTCATGCCAAAAAACCCCAAACACTTCTGTTCAAAATTCCATGTCAATGATCCCAATAGAACCGTTGAGGAACACATCAGGATCTTTCAGATTGGCCTTAAAGATAGAGGGATAAACCATGAGGATGTAGCATGTGGATTATTTTATTATTCACTAGGGGAAGATGCATTTTATTGGTACAACCATCTACCTGCTAGATCTGTCCAACATTGGACTGAGTTAGAAGCTGCCTTTTTGCAGAAGTTTTGAATCCCCATTAGTTCTAATGAGATTTACCGTCAATTCACTAATGTGAAGAGAGAGGTAAATGAACCCATAGGATCTTTCAACAATAGGTTTGATCATGCCTATACCAAATTACAGACCCCTTATGCTCTTGATGAACCCACTGCCTTAGAAGTCTATTATGAAGGACTTGATAGTTTGACAGCAACCTTCATGAAATGGAGCAATAACCCCCTTGAGAGTCTACTAGATGCATATGCAGAGGCTGTAAAAGTTAGCACAAATCTAAGGCAACATTTGTCTAGGCCTCTACCCTCATTGGGACCCGCTGCTCACCCTGGACAAGTTCCATCTCTCAATCAAGCTTTTGCGAACCATACTCGGATTATGAATCAGGTACCTCAGTTGCCTTTGGTCCCTTACCCAGGACCTCCTGGCGGACAAGTTTCATCCACAATTATTTATCCTCAGCAAAAGGTGAATCAACCTCTACATATCCAACCTCGGGCTAGTTATCCTTCATACTTGCAAAATTTTGAAGTCCTGAACCAGTCACTAAATACCAATGCTACAGTAGGGTATTCCCAGAATAATGTGAATCAACCTTCATATAGTAATCCTGACAAGGAAAGACTAGATGAATTGTCTGAACAAATAAAGAAACTGAATATGGAGGTAACCTATTTGAGGAACCAGAAAAGTCAGTTGCAAGCTGCTCAGAGGAATATGCAGTCCAATTAGAATAGAGAGAATCCACAAGGACAACACTATGATAGAGGGCAACATCAGGATTGAGAATACAATAATGATAGAGGATATAACCAAGACCAAGCGTAGAACAATGATAGAGGATTTAACAATGACAGGGGATATAATAACGACAAAAGAAAAAATTATGGCAAGGGGCAATCATCAGGTCAGAACTTTGGCAAAGGACCAAATGGAGGACAAGGATTCGAGAGAGGGCAGCAATCAGGACAGAATAGGACTTGGAACACAGGTCCCAACAATGGAGGAGTTCCCACCCCATTGGATCAATCAATTAGTCAACCTATTAATCAATCTGCCAGTCAACCAATTAATCAAGAGAAGCCTCCTAGTGGTGTATATCTAGCTGAGGCTGCTTTATTAGGGTGGTGTAGGCTCCACAAAACTAGTCAACATTCTGAGTTAGATTGTCAAGAATTCCAAACAATAGCCTCAATCTTTTAGTATGAAGTGGAGAACAATACAAGTTGTCAGGAAATTGTACCTTATATTCCTTATGATTCACCAATGTTGGTATTAAACCATTCTCCTTTTCAGCAAAGTGAGGAGAATGTACCCGAAGAGGAATCTAACCAGTTGGAGGATGAGGCAGACCAGGTGTGCAATGGAGATGAAATGACACAATTATTTGATGAGAATCCAATAATTGATAATGGTCCCAGAGATGAAGAAGAAGCTTACATTGAAGAAGTACAGACCTTCCAGAGGCCTGTTAAGAAGTATGACTTGAGAGAGCTGCCACACAGGCGCTCATAGGCTGGAGGCCCCTTCACTACTTCCATTCCATCAAACAATTTCAACACACCTCTAGACCCTAATGCTAGCAATAATCCATCATTGCCCCCAATTTCTAGGAAATACTTATCTCAAGGAGGACATGCTGATGTGCCAAAAGGAAGAAATGTTGATGCAAGTAAAGAAAAGATGGTAGAGTACTTGAGGGAGACCCCCACTAATTTAAATGAAGAATAATTGGCCACGTATGTTGCTGAAGAACTTCAAAAATTGAAGGTAAATCTATCTGCATTTGAGTTATTAAGAGTTTCATCCATTAGGAACACAATCTTAGGTTCTTATGATGCAAATTCCATGTTGCAAGATAAATCTGTTAGCAAGAATGTCCATAAAGTGTCTAGTTCTCAGCCAATAGGAGGGAAAAATTGAACTTATAATAAAGACCATATGCCTCCTGGAGATACTGGGAAAGAAAAGGATAAATCTCAAGTTGCACAAGTAGATACTCCCTTAACTCTATTTCAAGGGAAAACATATACTCCTCCATTCCTGATTTTTGTCTGCGTATTTGACAAGAATTTACATAATTGTCTGTTGGATTCAGGTGCTTCAACCAATGTTATGCCCCTTGGTATCTGTAGAGCTATGGGTATCACCCCTGCTGATTCTCAAAAGAAAGTCACATAGTTGGATAGGACTGAAGTCAATGTTGTAGGAGAGTTAAACATGATTCATATGCAGATTGCTTCTGATCCTAGGATTCAGCAAGTTATCAATATACAAGTGGCCGACATCCCTTACGCTTATGGCCTAATCCTGGGAAGGGATTTTACCAGGGCTTTGAATGGATATGTTTCAACTGATCACTCCCATATGTGGCTTCCCTGGAAAGGAGTGCCAAATCAGATTAGGATTGAAAGAGAAACCAGAATGAAGTACATGATTATAGAATATCAGAAAACCTCTGCTAAAATTTTGGTGTCAGAAGTAAGTATGGGTAGTTACATGCTTTCTGCTACCCTTGAAGAACTAGATTCAGAGGAGGTCCTCATGTTTCATACAGTGTCTCACGGCCTCATGATAGAGTCTAGTGGTGTTGAAGCCCTAGTGGACCCAGTTAAGGACAATGGTGAACCAGCTGAAAGTAATGATGATCTAGAGGATAATCAGCTGGATTTGCTAGGCAATTTTTAGGAGTTCATTCAAAAATGTATTGAAGGTCAGATTCAGTTAGGGAGAAGAATGAACTTTGGAGAGTTACCTTTTCCCAATTGGTGTAGGGTACATAATGCTTCACATTCAGAATTGGATTCATGCGTATGCCAAGCTACAGTGGAACAAATACAAAGACATATCAATCCCACTCCTGCAGTCCCAATCAATGTCTAAGAAGACCACAAAGGAAAAGGAGTGATGCCTTCTGAAAAGCCATCCAGCAACAATAATGTAAGTGAAGAAGTGAAAAAGTCCACAGGTGCTGGTTGTTGGACGTTAAGATTCAATGGGTCAAAATCAAAGCAAGGAGCTGGAGCTAGTTTTGAGCTAATTAGTCCAAAAGGTAGGACATTTTTTGCTGCTCATAGACTTCAGTTTCATTGTACAAATAATGTAGCAGAATACGAAGCTTTGGTTCATGGATTGTTAATGGCCTTGAAGAAAAAGGTTAAGATCTTGCAAGTGTATGGAGATTCTAAATTAGTAGTCAAGCAAGTTAGAAGAAAATATTCCTTCCATGATAGAAGAATGACTAACTACAGACACAGAGTATGGGACCTTATTGAAGGATTTGATGCCTTCAACATTCAGCTGATTCCATGAAATAAGAACCAGACAACTGATTCCTTGGCCCAGGTAGCTAGTACTCTGCAGCCTCTATCTCTTTCTGGATTGACGAAGTTTACCGTAGAACTCACCCTAGTACCATCAGTACCTGATAATGTCACCAACTTCCAAGTATTTGAAGATGACAAGCATATTCTGGAGTTTATCAAAAATACATATGTTTTTGCTTCTCACATCATCGATGAAACTGAGCTCCAAGAAGCAGAGATGGACCTCAAAGGGGTAATCAATTTGAAGACCAACACTATTCCTAGGGGGATGGTACAATTAGAAAGAATCTTCATTCTGGATAAGATCAGAAATCAAGAACAAGATGCCAGAAAAGAGTCCATCAGTGGACAATGTGATAAGTATAATGTGGGATCCCAAGATGATGTCAAAAACATCTTCCTCGGTAAAGTGTGCACTCCAGAAGAAAGAAAAGGAATCTTAGAGGCACTATGTAGATATCCAGATGTGATAGCCTGGAGTTATGAGGACTTGAAGACTTATGATACATCAGTCATAACTCATACTATCCCTCTCAATCTAGGAGTAAAGCCTTTCAGATAGAGGCAAAGGCCCATCAATGCTTTGCTAGAGCCTATAATATAGAAGGAAGTGCAGAAACTATTGTCTGCAAGGATAATATTTCTGGTCAGACACTCTACTTGGGTCACAAACCTGGTCCTAGTGCGGAAGAAAAATGGTGAAATTAAGCTATGTGTAGATTTCAGGAACCTGAACCGAGCCTCAGAAAGGGATAATTATCTAGTGCCCTCACTGGATTAAGTGCTCCATATTGTTAATGGATATCAGATGATGTCCTTTTTGGATGGCTATTTAGGATACAACCAGGTCATGGTACAATACAAGGATAGACAGAAGACTGCTTTCACCACTAAGTGGGGCACTTTTTCTTATAGAAAAATGTCTTTTGGCTTGATTAATGCTAGACTACATTCTAAAGAGCAATGGACATAGCCTTTAAAGATCTAATTGGGAAGTGCATAATCATCTACATGGATGATTTGATAGTATTTTCAAAGAAGAGAGGCGATCATATCTCAGATTTGTGCAAAGTTTTCCAAAAATGCAGAGAGTTTGGCATATCGCTCAATCCTAGGAAATGCATCTTTGGAGTTACAAAAGGTAAGTTACAAGGGAATATTATATCTGAAAAGGGGATTGAAATTGATCCAGAACGTATAGAGGCTATTCTCAAGATTCCACCACCTGCTAGTAAAACATAAATGAAATCATTCTTTGGCAAGATCAATTTCATTAGGAAGTTCATCACTAGGTTTGCAAAAATAGTTAAGCCACTAAATGCAATGTTGAAGCAGGAGGCCAAGGTTGAATGGAATGCAAAAGCAAAAGAAGCATTTGCAGAGATAAAAAGGGCTATTGTTGAAGCTCCAGCTTTAGTATTATGCCAAACCATTCTACATATATTAATTTGCTTCTGACCACTCCTATGTTGCTATATTAACTCAGAAATCTGACCAAGGCAATGAACATCCCATAGCATTCATGAGAACACCATTGAAGGATGCAGAGCTAAGGTACTCAAATGTGGAGAAGCAAGCTTATGCCTTAGTCAGGGTTGTGAAGAAGTTCAGACATTACATCCTCAGAAATAAGATCTTTGCTATAGTTTTCAATCCTGCAGTCAAGCTACTCTTGATACTGAATGAACTGGGAGAACGAAGAGCCAAGTGGGTAACTATGCTATAAGAGTATGATATGGAAATTCAGCCCATGAAGCTGGTAAGAGGACAGGGGCTCACAAAGACAATGGCAGAGACATGCCTTGATCTTATGGCTCAGGCTTATACTTTAGAGGATGTTTCTCCTGGCGAGTGGTATGATGATGTTGTTCATTATCTCCTGACTCAGAGGTGCCCTGATCACCTCAATCCAGTACAAAGAAGGTCATTGCACTTAAAGAGTGACAGTTTCATGTTAAAAGGGGCTATCTTATACAAGAAAAATCATGAGGGTGTGTACTTAAGGTGCCTAGGAAGGGCAGAATCTGAAAGAATGATGTTGAAATTCTATGACAAATATGGTATAGGCCATGGGTCAACACCATCTATAGCAAACCAGATTCTTAGAGCTGGTTATTATTGGCCTACGTTATTCAAGGACACCCATAGTCATGTCAGGACATGCCATGTGTGCCAGATTGCAGCAACCAGAGAGAAGTATGCCGCACTCCCACTCCAGCCTATCTTTGAGGTAAAACCTTTTGTACAATGGGGAATGGACTTCATTGGCCCCATCAATCCACCCTCCTCGACTGGTCACATGTATATTATCACCATTACTGATTATTTTACACGATGGACTGAAGCTCTCACATGCAAGCAGTGTACTTCTGAGGTAGTAATTAACTTCCTTGAATAAGGCATTCTTAATCATTTTGGATGTCCTATGTCTTTGGTTTATGATAATGGTCCTGGGTTTTCATCGTTAAAGTTTTCTAACTGGGCTTTTGATCATGGGATCATCATAAAATTTGCATCCAATTACTATCCGCAAGGTAATGGGTTGGCTGAATCCTCTAATAAGAATCTCCTGACCGTCATCCACAAGTTATTAGGGAGGAACCCTAGAGACTGGCATACCCAACTTAGGTTTTCTCTTTGGGCATATCGTACAAGACATAAGGCCTCCATAGGGATGTCACCCTACCACTTGGTTTACAGATTGGAGCCTGTGTTTCCCATTCAGTTGAAAATCCCCACCTTGCAATTCATTAATGACTATTATGATGAGGGAGATAGACATGAGGCTAGACTTGCCAAACTATTGCACCTCGAAGAAAAGAGGGATGAAGCCCTGGGGAACTTTTCTAAACACCAGGGGGTTGTCAAGAGATGGTTTGATAAGAGGGCCAAGGTTAAAGCTTTTAGGATTTCTGACTTGGTTCTTTCCTAGGATAAAGCCCATGACCATAAGGGAGAGCATGGAAAATTCGATAAACATTGGCTCGGTCCTTACCAGATCTCAGAAATTCTGGGAGATAATGCTTTTTGTTTGAAAACTCTCACTAGAGAGGATATCCCACTGCCTGTCAATGGGTAGTATTTGAAGCATTATTTCCAGTCTTGAGTAGTTTTCAGCTCTGGTCTTGTATATAGTTAGATTAGGTTTCCCTTTTTGGTTTGCTTTTGGTTTTTTTTGGTTTGTTTTGTTTTGCTCTGCTCTTGTTTTGTGGGTTTCTCTGTTTTCACCTGGATGTGTTGCACCTGCACATTGGTATTGTGAGAGCTTGTGGGATTTGAATTCCTGTGTATTTGTTTATTTCATGCTAGGGTTGTCTAGTGTTGCATTATATGTTAGCCCCGAGGTGAGTTTTGAGCTCATTTGTCTATTTGATTTTTGATGAATCTTGCCTGAGAGTAACTAGTAAACCCTAGTGATGACTTAAAAAGTGGAAACAACTAAATTCTAAACTTTCCTGTGCACTAATGGCAGATAAGTAGGGTTTTAAGACTAGGGAAGTACCACATCAGGTGATTTCATCTTAAAATGGGCCTGAAACACAAGGAAAATTTATGAAAGGTCCATCCCTGACTTGCTCTATGTTTAAATGTTTGAATTTCATGACTAATCTGGTGTTTGAGTAAAATCATGATTCAATGTCGCAGTCTGGGATAATCCATCCCTTCTTAATTTTATTTGCTGTGACCTTTCAATGTTGGTGAGACATCATATCGATCACCCCGTGGTTCCTTGATGAAGTCTTTTTATGCATATCAGTCGGCGAGAAAAAGAGGATTCGCCCAGACCTCACTCCGTAAGAAAATGTCTCATTGACATGCTTGTTCATATTCACTTTCAACAAGGCTAACCCTAGTCGGTAGGAGGTCATAGTGGGATCCAGTAGCTTTACCGATATTCATTTGCTTCGTGGACATCCGTCCTTTGGCGAGACCTCCCACCAAGCACTTTTGCTTTCATCGAGCTCTATTCTTTTCAGTCATTATGACCCTTCGAAGTTGGCAAGATGTTCTATCCGTCATTCTGTGTCTCACTGAAGCCCTTTGTGGGTTTGTATTTGATCGCCCAGACACTGTAATTCTCATACTGAAAGTCTCTCTGTCGGCAAGAAAAACCCCCTCGCCAAGAGCTCATAGCGGGCTCCTTCCATCTTGCCAATTTTTCGTCATGTCGCTGAGACCTCCCCTTTCGGAGAGAACTTTCGCCGAACATATCCTGCTCTTGCTGAAACCTGCGCTTTTGGCAAGACTCCTAATGGTCACCAGGACTTCATAGCGAGGCTTTCTTTTCTTAGCGATCCCAGCTCTTTTTTGGGGAGACCACATATTGTTGGCCAGAGGTTATACCGATAGAACTCTACATCAGCGAAACACTACGTAGTCGCTGGGACCTCTAGCCGAGCTCAAACGTTTCACCGAAAGCCCTCCTAAGTTCATATCCATTCACTGTGACGATATCTTTCTCACACCAAAGGTCTCTCATGTTCTATCACTAGTCGGTGAGACCAAGGAGGTTCTCCAAGACTTTTCCCCGACCACCTGTTGGTTATATCGATGCATTTATCGCCGGTCGGTAGGACATCTCAACTTCGCTAGGACCTCATATCGAAAACTTTAGTTTGGCCGAAGTAATTTCCTTTGCACCATTTGGTCTGAATTCTTGCCTTATCCGCAGATTTTTGCTGGGTTCAAATTTCTTCGAAATCCTCTATCTCCAAGATTTCCCAAAAATTCTTCTTTGGCTCGTTCTACGTTGGAATCCATCTCTGGCAGACTTTCCGGAAAGTTGATGAAATGTTAAGGAATATGGAATAACATGATGTGTTAGTGATTTTCAATGCATTTTATGATATATTCATGCTATCTTATGATCTCCAATGTGATTTGTTGATAAAAAATGATTAGGTTTAATGGTTACATAGGTGTTTCTTGGTTATTCCGTTGGAATCCGATTGGTCTGCAATTTCCTGAAATTCCTCTCTGGCCCAGATTCTGCAGATAGTCTTGAAACCTAAAATTCATTGTGGTCATTTCATATGAGATTTAATAACACCTTGACTATATAAGATGCATTCTAACAATGTTTTGATGGATTAACCTTGCTTTCCTTTGGTTTTTACTGTGATTTTATTGACTAGTGCAAGCTGAATCAAGTAAGGCAACAACTAGGTCTTCATTATCTAATGTAGAGAGGATTAAGCTGGACATCAAGAGCAAGGTCCCTGAGAGTAAGATCACTTTTGTCTAGTCAGAAGTCACTGATACAAATGTTGGCCTATGGGATTATGAGGAATTTAAGGAAAGAATGGCAGCCTAGGATCCTCCTTTGGTGACTAGAAGGATGATGGAATCAGGCTTATCACATGTTGTTGGTTTCCCTTCTACAGTGAAATTCTATGAGTTGGTCCTTGAGTGCACCAGGCACTATGAT
Organism: Sequoia sempervirens; assembly: GCA_007258455.2. Taxonomy (NCBI): domain Eukaryota; kingdom Viridiplantae; phylum Streptophyta; class Pinopsida; order Cupressales; family Cupressaceae; genus Sequoia; species Sequoia sempervirens. The sequence continues at coordinate 254,959 of VDFB02083991.1, read as the reverse complement.
TAGGACACACAGAGAATTATTGGTCCTCAAGGGAGAGTTGTTGCAAATCTCAACCCAGTCTCCATTGCCCAAACCTTCGACATGCCAGACAGATCTCATGTGGTGGGATTCACCATTGAGGTAGCTCAGGAGTTCTATGATGACCTGACTGTGAAGTCACAGCAGCTAATCAATTCTTGGCTGGAGAAGCCCAAGTCCCACTATTCCAAGTTGCCTAAGCAGCTATTTCGAGCAAAATTTAAAAAGGAATACTATGATGCCACCACCTCTCTTAGCAGGGTGGTTGAATTAAAGAGTGTGGGTACATTTGAGAATTGGATGTGCCATGTCATTGTGAGGATGGAGCAAGAAAAGATTAATTACCATTGGGAAGGGGTCATTAGCTAAGTAATTCATAAGCAGTTGTCCAATGTGTTGCAGACAAAGACCTTCACAATGACCTCATATTTGGTCTATGCACTGGCAAGATTCCATCCCTATAGGGGATTGGATACAAAGGGAATTTTTGGATAGGATATCATCTATGAATTTTTCCCTCATTTGTATTTAGGAAGCTCAGGCTATAGGAGGGAAAATGATGCATTTACCATGCATATTACCAGAATGCTTTAGGAAGCAGAGCATGTCAGAATTTCAGAGCAAGCAAAGGAGCTCATCAAGAAGTATGGAGTTTGGTTTATTCAATTCCCAACCTTCTCCTACATTCGGATTGATGGCTGCCAGAAAGCCCCATATAGACTTCCAAGGTATGCCATTGATCACATCATATTGTTGGAAGTCACTAGGCAGATTTGTGACTTCGATGCCATTGTCAAGAAGGACAAACACAAGACAGGGTTTGGTGGGGATTTTCCCCTATGAATTGGCACTGGAGAGGTTTTCCCTTCCATTGTGTCTGCCCAGGCTTCAGAAGAAGAAATGAGTACTCTTGGTTTGTCTTTCCACTCCAAAAGGTCCAGATTTGATATCATAGGCAAGGCTCAAAAGAAGGCCAGTAGAGAATATAGCCATAAGGTGAATTTAGAGGACTACTGGGACAATTGTGGTGACGAGTATGAGGTCAAAAAGAAGAAATTCTCTCGGCTTCAAGTGGATGCAGTCCGATTTTATAATGTAAGGGCAATGCTTGATCTATTGGAGGATGATGGGAACTTAATTTAGGATCATGCCTATGAGGTAGTAAAAGATAGGCCGATTGCTGATATAGACTGGTTAGAGGAGGAGCCAACAAAATTGAAGCAATTGATGGAGCTAGTCATCAAAGTTACCAAGATGTGGCTAAAATACACTATGTGGGAGTTGGAGAATAAAGGAGTGAAATGCACATACAACCTGATGGGAGACTTAGATTCCCATTCTACTTCTGAGGAGTCCACGTGGTAGCAAGATCCTAAGGGTAAAGGTAAGTTGGACTCCCCATCCAAGATCAAGACAAAAGGTGTTCAAGAGGAAGAGGTCCAAAAGATAGAAAAACAGAGGAGGCCTAAGGCTAAGAAGAGGACAAGGACTAAGAAGTCTGAGCAGAAAGAGACTGAAAAGTAGAATCCTAGGGCTAATGATCCTGTGCCCAAAAAGATAAGAATTACAAAATTGTCGGAGAAGGCTAGCTCCAAGGAAGGGAAGGAAGAAGCTACTCCATCAGTGATAAATATTGAAAGTTCAGAGGAGAGAGCAAGGGTATGTACAAGGAGGTCTAGTTCTCCTTCTCCAAAGAGTGATGTGCCTAAGGCAGATTTTCCTCCTGCCAATCTTCATGAAGGGAAGTTGGATGACATCCCTCCCGCTCATGAAGTTCAAAGTGAACCTGGCGAAACTGAAAAGGTTGATGAACATCTAGGCACTGAAGGAGAAGAGTTTCATGAAGGTGAACTCTACTGTGCAGAGGCCAAAATTGAAAAAGAAATACAATCTCCCTTGGTTACATATGCGGAGTCAACAGTCACAAATGAGGTAGTTGAATCTCCTCCAAGGGAGGAAGAAGCAGAAAAGGTACTCTCACAAAAACATAAGGGAGAGCATATTGAAAAGGAAGGCAAGATGGATTAGACCCCTAAGAAGAACAATTTAGAGGAAAAGATATCGGAGGATCAATAGGGAGAGATGCAAACTGATTCACAATTGGAGCCCACTGTTCCAGAGTGGCTAGACAAAGAGATAAAAGAGAAAACAAGTTGTTGTAGAAGACACGCCACCAAATTGGGATGCACTGCTAGCCAAAATTGGAAGAGATAAAGGTAAGAAGAAGGCTAAAGTGATCTCAAAGGTTGAAAGGGATGAAGCGCATAACAAAATTGTTCATGTCGCCACCCCTGCTCTAGACAAAGATAGAAATGATGTGATCAGAAAATATTATGGTGTTCGGACTTTCAATCTAGGACCTACATTAGTGGAGCGGGACATTGAGGACTATGAAGTCTCCAGTATAGTTATTGTGGATAGATTGAGAAGGGAAATGAAAACCAAGCAAGAGCTGAAGAGAGAAAATGAGAATCTCAAGAAGTGCTTGGAGGAATTAATGAAGCCACTACATTCCATCAATCCTTCTTCCTCTGCTACAAATCCTCTACCTCAGGAAACCATAACCGAGCTAGAAAAGATGAAAGCATCCACTGTTGCCACTGTGAATTGTTTGCAGGGGGTGCAAATAAAGGGTGATGAGGCTATTAAGGAGATCCTATCAATAGGAAAGGATGCTGCCATGACAATTGAGCGGTTGAGAGCAGTGTTGGACCAAGATAAAGAAGATATGAATCTTCTTCTACAGAAAACCATAGCTATAATGGAATACACCCGGGATAGATTGGTGAGTGATGAGATCCTTCCTTTTTCTAGAGCTTCCGAACCATGGGAATGGTATGAGGCATTACAGATCAAGCAAAAGGTGTTGAAAAATATTTACAAACAAAGGAAGCAGATTGATGACACCCTCAGTGGTGTATACAATGGATCCATTGCCTTCTTTGAGCTAATGACGGGAAGAAGGAAGATCGCGCCCAAGTACTTGAACTTGGAGCAATTGAGGAAGTGGTGGAATGATGTCTATGCACCACTTGATGATGGATCCATTTCTGAGCACCAGTTGGATGATGTAGCCACCTACCTTGCAGTTATTGACAAATACCTAAAATATAAGGTAGACTGGGATAAGTCAGTCAAACGGTCAAGAGAAGAGATTGCGTCCATTGAGAATCGACTTAGGGTTTTTCATGTGCCACCTGTGGCTGACCTGGATGTGGTGTTCTTGAAAGTACATGAAGAGCCAGATCAGAACATAGATAATAGGGAAGGGAGCTAATGATAGGCTATGACGCAATTTGTGCTTCCCTATTATCTTCCCACGCATTGATCTGAACTGCGCTATGGATCTCAGGCTGACTTGGACTGGATGTGCATTTAATGCCTATTTGACCCATTTCAAAGACTCTCTTGGCCAGGTTGTTGTGCTGAGTTATTGCTGCAAAACCCTTGCCTGGCTGACGGTTTTATGGGGGAATTCTATATAATAGGAATTTGGCCTCATTTGTAAGGGGTTAGAAGGTTAGACTATTAGAATATAGAATTAGAAATAGAGAAAAATAGTTAGAAGTAGAGCAAGTTAGTAAGTAGTTGTTCTCAAGCAAATGTTGTAACAGAAAGCTGGAATTGTTGCTACAGTGTACAATCTGAATACAAGGAATGACATTGTGATTTGGTGCATACTATTTTCTCTTGTCTTGCATGGTTACTATTCTTCTATCTTTAAACTTGCTTTGAGGAAATTAATATTTAGATTAGATTTGATTCAATAATGTTTGTAATTTAATACTTGAATGTTGCAGCAATCCTTGAATCCATACTTTTCGCAACCAACTGACTGTTAGTTGCTTTGCAAAGTTAGCTTGGACTTCATATTCCGTGTGCCTAGTTCGATTGTGAAGATTTTTCATTTCAATTGCAATAACGTTGTTGAATGAATGTTCATGATTTGAAAACCTTAACACCTCATAAGATTACACTATTTTCTATAAGATTATAGACTTATCTTGGTCAAGCAGAGATCAGTTTTGAGGGATTGGTCCATTTTGAGTGTTGATTATTTTCATTATTAATCTTAGGAGTAATATTAGATTTAAGATCTCTTTAAAACCCTTATCTTTTTCTATTTCTTTGATTATTGGGTTAAATCTAGGATTGAAGTATCACCAGATTGTTAGATTTGATAAAGTCGATTCAGTATTTTGCTTGTAGTAAGGTCCCATTGTGATTACCAACATTTTCACATTTCGTTACTGAGTTGTTTATGCACTATCAAGACCTGACATTAGAGACCTTGGGGTTATCTCTTGAGGCTTGCCAATAGAGATTTACCTTTCAAGAGAGATAGGATATCATATTCTATCTAGCTGTTATTGTGCAGAAAACATGATCAATAGGTATAGGCGTCGATTCAGGACCTGATCCTGACTTTTGACAAAGTTCAATTTTATGCTTAGAATGGTCAGGTTCTTGGTTCTATCCCAAACCCGAAACCCAAAGATCCTCAATTAACCTGTTGAATGGGGGTTTATCTTGAATGAATGGTGATATAATATGAAAGCTTGTGTTAAATTGCACTTCACATGTCTTTTATTTTATTGATAATTGTAAGTAGTGCAAGATAATTAACAAATGTCTGATTCGTAGGAGGAAGTGCTTACTGAAGGAACATCTAAGGGAACAAAGGCCAAGAGGTTAAAGCTAGAACAAGTCCCAGTTAAAATGAAGTATAAGTTCCAAAGGACCCTAGTAGCATCTAAGTTTGGGTCTGAGGTTATGAATATCACTGACACACTTATGGGGCACATTGATTTGGACCATTTTCATGAGGATGCCTTTTTAGAGGATACTACCCTAAGGGAAAAGAGCATTGTAGAGTTTTGGTTAGCTCATGTAGCTTGTTTTCCCATTCCTATGCAATGTCCCGAGTTTATCTTAACTGCTGCACAAACATACAATCCTACTCAAATGAAATGCATTGATTCATAGGGAAATGTAATAATTGATTTAACCCCAACAATGATCAGACACGTTTGTTATCCTCCTTCCTATCCCAATCTCAAGATTATGACTGAAGTTGAGGAACTTAAACTCTCAGAAAAAGGATGTAGAAGGGAACACAAGACTTAATAACAAAAGGTGACTTAAGATAGAGAAGAAATCACTGAAGAGGATACCACTAAATCCCAAATTGTCTAACTTCTCTAAAGACATTGGGGACATGATTACATTGTTGGAAAGAGTGTTTGGAAAGGAGAACTCTCATATCTTTGAAAAATGAATGTTTCCATTCATTTAACTAATTCAAGAGGGAAAGCAATTTTTGGATTGGGGGAAGATTATTTTAGATAACATTCATGACCAACTACTGGAAGTAATAGAAACCAAGACATTCTATATTTCTTCATATGTCATATATTGTGTTGCAAGGATGGGACAGTTTCCTAGATTGAATACTAAAGGGTCAATGTATGATGGCCCAAATCATAAAAAGGTCTGGGAATAATATGACCAACTAGAGCTTAAGAAGGCAGAGAAACATTTTAAAAGAGTCAATGATGCATTTTTGTATGTTATTATTAATCATATCATAGGTGATATTGGTTTCAGGTTATCACGAGATGCCATGGAATTCATCCAAGAGTGGGGATATTGGTTTATCCAATACCCCATGTCCACCTATTTCAGATTGTTTGGTTATGATAGTCACCCTTTAAATTTCCAATATCTTGTGGTGACAGATGGGTTTTAATGGAGTTCGCTCATTAGGCCATGGACATGAATGTTAAGTTTTCTACACAACATAAGACTTGTTTCCATAATGCAATTTGGGTTTCATTCTTGTTCCTCTTTAATAGTTGCCAAAACGGAAATAGAAGAATTTCAGTCCATGAATTTCCAACAACATACATCTAGGAAATATTTTCATCCAAAGAGGACAATGTATGGTTTGTATGCTTCACATTTTCCCCATCATCAGCCACTTATCGAGGACTTTTGGGCCAACCTACAAGATCAGTTTGAAGTGAGGAAACAAGGATATGAAAGATTGACGATTCCCTAAATGAAATATTTTGAGGTTAAAATGGATATATTAGAAGGCACTACTGATGATGGGATCACTCTTGATCCTCGATATGAGATGGATAAAGTGGCTATGAATGATTTAGATCCCGTCAATTGGATGAAAAAGAGGAAACAAATATCCATAAAGTATCATGGGTAGTGGTGGAATTTTTTTTGAAATGGATCAATTGATATTTGGTTAAAGCAACCAAGGGTTAAGGATTCAAAGAAAAGAGGTTCTAGCAGTGAACCTGATTCCTCCATTGAGACAAAACAATATAATAGATTGAAGAAAGGTGTTGCAGCAATAGAGGCAGCCACAGAAGAGTTTTCCCCAGTAGAAGAAGAAGTTTCAATGCAAAAAATTGATGAAGCTTTACAAAAATCTAAAGGTACTTATGCAGTAGTTGTTGTTGGGGTTATTGTAGGTCTTGGTGCCACAACTTTAGCTACAGTATATTCCATGGAAGAAGTTACTGAAGAAGGTCCTTCTGTTGTCCCTCCACAAATTGAGGATATCACTCCTACTGTGCCATCAACTTCAAGAACAACAGTTATTGAAGAGGAGAGGCCCCCTGCGATCAATATATTATATTCACCTATCTTGTTAGACTTTGATAGAACTCCATCTCAGGAATGAGAAAAACCAGAATGGGAACAATATCTGGAGAAGGTTGAGGAAGAACCCAGAGAATAAGAAATTGGGTTTGAGCCTGGAAGCCTATGGGGTGGAGATGAAATGAATAAAGTTTTGACCAAAGAAGAGCAAAAAGAAATAATGGAAAGTGCTCAAAGATTAGTTGTTGAATAGTTAGCTCAAGAAGAAGAACATATAAAGAAATTTGAAGAGCTAGCCTGAGAAAAGGAAGTTGTTGAGGCACAAAGGAAAGCTGAAGAAGAGTCTCTTGAAGATGAATTAGAACAATAGAGGAAGGTTGAGAAAGATAAGGCAGTAGAGGAATAACTACATGTACAAGAGTTAGAATAGCAGAGGGGTAAAAGTACAAAGTTATGTCACACTTTCAGCCAACTTATCAACATAAGCGAATTTTAGTATTTATAACTAAAAATCAATTTTCATCAAGCATATGATCTAGTAAGATTCATTCTAGATAATTTTAATATGTCCACAACTTTTCCAACTAAAATTGCTGGCTAAATGCATATGTAGCACCACTTTGAGGCCAATTTACTAAAAAAATGAAATTATTTGAAAAATTTAATGTTTCAACAAATCCTACTCATATAAATAACATTTTTCTAAAAATGTAAAAATAGCCTTTTGTAGATCCATAAGTGTAGTTTTCAAATATATATTTATTTTAATAGTTCAATTTTATTTATATTTTTACTAAATGTAGGTTAACAACACAAAAATATTAGATTGATTACCATGTCAAGATAAATACTAAAACTTATTAAAATAAATTAAAAAAAATATGTTGCCCTAGATAAAAGAATCTAGATTAAGATAGCATAATTTTTTTTCTATTTTAGATAAATATTTAATATAAAAGTTGACGTCGAGTGGAAACAACTGTGTTTTAATACACACATTTAAATATTTTTTTAAAAATATATATTTATTAAAATTACAAAAAAATATATCCATGCCCTAAAGTTTCATGTTATAAATATACACAAAAAGTTTGAAGGAAAAAAAGAAAAGAAAATTTACTATATAAAGCTTGACGTCTCATGGAACATCATTTTTTAACACTATATTAGCAACTAAATTATAGTGTTAATTTATTAAAAACTCTATTCAAATAATTTTTTAATTTAAAAAAAAAAAATACAAACATTAAATATACTAAAAAATACACATTTTATTAGTTTACATCATTTGAAAATTCAAAACACATATTCCACTTTCTAGTGATTCAAGTTTAAAAGTTAGACTAGTGTTGGCTGCTTCCTTTATAAATTGTGACACAACTTTGTACTTTTACTTAGAGGTTGAGAGATGAAGAGGAGGTTGCACGAAAGGAAGAAGAGATGAGAAAAATAAAATTAGAGATTATAATGAAAGAATGGAGCAGGAAAAGTTGTAGAAAGAACAAGAAGAGCAACAAAAGATTTCTTCCAAGCAAATTGCATGGTTAATTTCTTCTACACCTCCATCATTGACACCTCTCAGTACTCAACAGGTAACTACTCAGCTGGCTAATCCCACTTGGCTCAAGCTAAATTTAGAAAAGAGACAATAGGTTCAAGCTCAGCCTATAACATGGGATGAAATGGTAGAGGAAATAGAAAAGGTGAAACCAAAGAAGAAATCTTATGTTGTTCATTCTACAAAGTAGACTAATGATGGAGATTTCATAGCAGAAATTACTACACCAATAGCTGACAAAGATGACAGGGAATTGCAGGCTGAAGATTATCAAATAAGCATTGTCAATCTGGGAAAATAGACAAGAAATCAATAGATAAATTTGAATGATATTGTTTCCACCACCACCAAATCGTAGCTGATTAAGGATAAGCAAGCTAAATATGAGCTTAAGGCTAAGGTTGGGAAAATGAAGGATTTTCTGAAAGAGTTGATTGCATCCACTCCTGAGTAGCCAACACCATTAGAAATCCTTGTTTTGATGAGCCGCAAGGAAGTGGATGGGTTGAATAAGATGAAAAAGGCCACTTGGTTTGACAATTGGTTTAGTGTTTTTTAGGTTTGACATGGATAAAAATTTGAGAGAAGGTTTTAAACACTATCATGCAAGCCTTGCTTTGGTTGAAATGATAGAAGAATTTATATGGAAATGGTGGGATGAGGAAGAAAAGCTCAGATAATACTTGGGAAAGTTGAAGGTGATAGCTAAAAGTTCTAGTGACGAATTGATTCAATCATAGATTTTGCATGATTAGGGTCCTAAGTATATTTCAAAGGATATTAATGTGTCGACTTTCAAAACCTAAAATCTCATTGAACAAAGAATAAATATTTTCAAAGGAATTCATGAGATATGGGATCATGCATACATATTTGAGGATATTGTTGCAAATCTCATTGATAAGACTTTACCTCTGGATTAAAGACTCAAATCATTAGGAGAAATAAAAGATGCTTGGAAGGTGCAACTTGATAAAATAATAAAATAAGGAGACAATGTTGAGTCAAAACTCATAGATAGGCTACTGGACATTAGGTGTGACATGTGATGGGCAATCACAAACATCATCCAACTGAGGGAAATTGTTGCTGCAGTGGAAAAGAAGTTTGAACATTCAAAGTTTAAAGCTGACTGGGTCAATGGACCTGATGATAATGAACTAAAGTAGATCTTCTGGAATTATGATGAGTATAATGGGATTCCTCATGAAGATGACAAGTAAAAGAATTTTTTTTTTTTGAAAAGGATGGAGTCAAATGTGTTAACCAGTTTTAGGCGCCCTTTGGACAACAACACTTCCATGTCATTTTTGAGACAAACAAACAACTCCAGATCCATTTGATGAGCTAGAGATTGGGTGTGATGATTAGCAGTGGAAAAATATTGAACTACCAATCATATTTTGGACTAAATAGACACAAGGCATACCTTTCAGCTCCTACATTTCTAGCAAAGACAACACTCAGACTCAATTGGGCGTCCCTATAATTGTGGATATGGGCCCCAAATTCTGGATCTTGATTTTTGATAGGAGATACTAATGTGAATTTTGTCTATAACTTAGAATTTTCTCCTCATTTTAAAGGTCGGCTAATTGAAGTTAGATTGCCTACCTAGTGAACCGTAGATTTTCAGGTCACTATGGACAACTCTAGCTCTTTTAGGGTTTTTCACCTAAAAGGAGAGAGATAGGACCCAAAAATGCATGGGGTTCATTCAATTAATGTTATGTGTGATGTTATTATTCCTAAATGAAGTAAAATAAATGCAATTTATTAATCTAAATGAATTAAAATGAATGCAAAAGTGCAATTTAATCTATGTTTGAAAACACATTGTGTAATGTAATAATGAACTAAATGAATGAAATATGTAGAATAGAAAGAGAAGGGATGAATCTGAGTGCACTTGGATGAAATGTGATGATTTTGGAGTGTTTTGGATACTGAAGAAAATTACTAAATTTTTGCAATGCGACTCATTCGCCCAGGGTGGCGAATTAGTCCTCCTCTTGGTAAAATAGTGTCAGGAACTAGTTTCTGACAGTCGGGATCTAGAATTTGACAAAATTCAGATTTTCAGTCCTAAGGTGGGACTCACTCACCACTAATGGTGAATCATCCCTCTCCCAAAATTCTAGAAAATTAGAAGACAACTCTGCAACACCAGATCTAGAAATGTCTTCTTATCAGGTTGTTGAAGTTAGTTCTACGGGAAATAGACATAAAACCCTTTTCAAGCTTGAAATTTACTTAAGTTGAATTTTCTTTCTAGTTTTCAACACATAAATGCTTGATAAATCTACATACCTAAGTCTGCAAACACACATGCAAGAGGGAAAAATGGTTGAGGGTTAGCAAATAGAGGTTTGCCTTGGTCAAAACCCACTTGAATTAATCAAACCCTTAATAGAATAATGAAATGTAAAAGAAAGATAAACTACTAACATGCAAATGCTATTAACTCACCAAACCCTTGATAATGCAAGTCTGAAGTAATGCCAATGGATTCTTCAAAGTGCTTGAATAGTGCTTGAATTGATGTTGTAAGATGCTTGAATGCTTGTATGAGAATGCTTGAATGAATGAGATTGTAGGAGATATAAAATGAGATGAAAAATGCCTATTTATACAATCTTGTGTCATAGTTTCCCATTCATACCTCATCACAAGCTGACATCAAGTGATTTTTAATAAAATCCTAAAAAGAAATTTAAAATATTTTGAATTTGGGGCCAAGGGGGACTCATTTGCCACCCATGTCGATTGGGTCCCACCTAGGACCTAAAAACAAGTGTCAGGAATTAAGTTTCATTTAATGTTGTTTGTTGAGATAATATCCAAAAATAAACTTAATTAAAGCATATGATGGCATAAAGGGGTCAATTAAGTTATAAGAAAAGATAAATAGTGAAGTTGTGCCTAGGAAAGTGTGAAATCTTGTTACAAGACTTTACAACACTTTAAAATTGGACTTGATGATGTGTAAAAAGGTAATTTTTAGGTGAATTGTAATGAATAGAGTCTAGAAGAATGTAGAAATGCATTACAAAACTTCACAACACCTTCACAATACATTATTATTTGAATTTTAGTACCTAAATATGCATGTTCAAGCCATGTTGCAACATAAAATCAAAGCAAAATATATCAGATACTATGAAACAAGACCTAAAAGGCCATGAAAATGACAAGGGGAAATTTTTATACAACACACCTAGAGACTAGATACAATTTTTAGTTTTATAGTTTTATGCAAGATACTTGGACAAGTTTTACAGTTTTAATGCAAGTAGTTTTATTTCAAAAGTTGTTAAGTTTAACGATAATGTTGATAAACAATGGTTATTAGTATGCCAATGCATTTTGTTGTGCATAAATGTTTCTTATTTGATGAAAATAAATAGAAGACTCACAATTTAAAACAATTTATTGCATTATATGTGAATGATGTTTGTTGATGTTTGTTGATCTATTAATTCTGGTAATGAGCTTATGGTATTTAGTTTTTGAAAAGTATTTAAAAAAAAGTGATGATGAATGGTTGTATGCTTTAAATTTGCACTATGAATGGATACAACTGTATGGACTATTTTATAAATTGTGTTATTCTACAATTTTAGTTGATTAGAAAAAGTGCTCATTATAAGGATTACATGTTTGAATTAAAGGGAATATGTGTTTATGTTTTTCTGTCCTAAACCTTGATAGATATTTTGATGTTTATTTAAACCCCCAAAATGTTAAATTACTTTGCACTATCCAGTTTGTACTTGTTTACCAACATTCCCCCTTGAATATTATGGTTGCATGGATCACTGAATGATAACAACACGGTTGAGAACCAACTATAGAGACCTTGGAAGATAGGTGGTTTTAGATCATTTGTCTTTTTTAGGAGAAATAGAGTAGAGATATTTTTTTTAACGTTCTTGTGTTTTTTTTTTACCATCAAAATGGTCTTTATTAAGGGAGGACCCATTCACCACCTAAGGTGAATGGGTCCTGGCACAAGTTTCTAGAACCTTTCCTTTGAGGGGTGAAATAACATCAAAAACCCATGTCAAATATGTAAAGAAAGGGGGGTCCTATAGAGGGAGGACCCATTCTCCACCTAGGGTGAATGGGTCCTAGCACCAATTTCTAGGACCTCATATTTTCCAAATTAAATTTTTTACAATTTAAATACTGGGTGTTGGGATGGATCCTTTCGAAGGTTTCATAAATAAGCCTTAAATTTCAATTAAAGGGGCTAATTAACTCTAATTAACCACAATTAATTAATGAGACCCTAGATAAGTGTGAAAGTGGGTTACAACACTTTACAACACCTTAAATAAGGTACATTTTATTTGAAAAGGGGCCCATTAGGCTCAATTAATTAAGCAAACCCTAGAAAAGTGTGAAAGTGTGCTACAACACTTTAACATGGTACAATTTAGGTACACTTAGTTAAAAATGGGGCCCTAGATTAATGTGAATGTGTACAACACATCACGACATTAATCCAAGACACAATTAAGTCAATTATTAGGTTAATTAAATGCTAATTATTCCCAAATAAAGTGAGGAAAAGGGATACTTTTGTTGTCAATACAAGTATATAGGGTATAGGGATTAGGGTTTAGGATATTGGGTATAGCGTTGAGGGTATTGGGTTTAGGGTTTAAGTATAGGGTTGAGGGTTGAGGTTTGAGAGTATTAGGTTAAGTGTATAACATATAGGGATTAGGGTTTAGGATATTGGGTATATGGTTTAGGGTGTAGGGTTTATGGTATAAGGTATAGGGTTAATGGTTGAGAGTGTAGGGTTTAACTATAGGGTCAAGGGATAATGTTTAGGGTATAGGGTGTCATGTTGAGGGTATAGGGTATAGGGATGAGGGTTGAGGGTGTAGGATTAGGGTTTAAGGTATAGGTTTGAGGGTTAAGGGATAGTGTTCATGGTTGAGGGTATAGGGTTAAGTATGTAGGGTATAGGGTTGAGGGTTTAGGGTTTAGGGAACAAGGTTGAATGTAGGGTTTGGGGTTTAAGTATAGGGTTCAGGGTTGTGGTTTTATGGTTGAGGGTCAAGGTTAAGTATATAGGGTATAGGGATTAGGTTTTAGGATATTCGGTATAGGGTATAAGATATAGGGTTGAGGGTATAAGGTATAGGGTTAAGGGTTGAGAATGTAGAGTTTATGGTTTAAGTATAGGGTTGAGGGTATAGATTTTAGGGATAATGTTTAGGGTTTAGGGTATAATTTTGATGGTATAGGGTATAGGGATGAGGGTTGAGGGTGTATGGTTTAGGGTTTAAGGTATAGGGTTGAGGGTACATGGTTAAAAGTATAGGGTATAGGGATTATGATTTAGAATATTGGGTATAGGGTTGAGGGTATTGGGCTTATGATTGAGGTTATAGGGTACAAGATTGACTGTAGGATTTAGGGTTTAAGTTTATGGTTGATGGATAATGTTCAGGGTTTAGGTTATAAAGTTGAGGGTATAGGATATAGGGACAAGGGATGAGGGTGTAGAGTTTAGGGTATAGAGATTAGGTTTTATGATATCTTGTATAGGGTTTGGGAGATTGAAAGAGGGTGAGAGAGAGAGAGAGAGGAAGAAGTAGAGAGGGAAGGAGAGAGAGGTGATAGAGAAAGAAGTAGAGAGAAAAGGAGAAAGGTAGAGATATTGAGAGAGATAGAGGGAGGGAGAGAGAGGTAGAGAGGGATTGGTTAGATAGGGACAAGTAGAGAGGGAAGGTGGGTGGGAGGAAGGAAGAGAGAGAAAGGGGTAGATAGAGAATATTAGAGAGGGAGGGAGGGAGGGAGGGAGGGAGAGAGAGAATGGTGCACGATAGAGAGTAGTGAGGGAAAGAGAGAGTGAGAGAGAAAGATGAGAGAGAGAGACTTGAGGAAGGTTGGGAAATTGGGAGAGAGGGGGAGAGAGGGGGAGAGAGGGAAGGAGGGAGTGAGAGGTAGATATGGAGAGAGGGAGATAGAGAGAATTATATAGGTAAGGAGAGATAGAGAGGGAGAAGTAGAGAGAGAGAGATAATGGTAAGATAGAGAGTAGAGAGGAAAGGAGAGATCAAGAGAAAGATGGAGAGATAGAGGAGGAAGGTAGGGAGATTAAGAGAGAGGGAGAGAGGAGAGATTGGGAGAGAGAGGGAGAGAGAGAGGGAAGGAGGGAGGGATATGTAGAGAGAGTGATGAAGGGAGAGGTGGATAGAGTGAAGGAGAGGGGAGATAAAGATAATTAGAGGGGGGAGGAGAGGTAGAGAGATAGAGAGAAGTAGAGAGGGAATGAGGGAGGGAGAGAGAGAGAGAGAGAAGTGAGATAGAGAGGTGTAGAGAGAGTGGTAGGGAGTGATGGATGGAGAGGTAGGTAGAGAGGGAAGGAGAGGGAGAGGTAGGTATGGAGAGAATGGGAGGTGAGAGAGAGAGTTGAGATAGAGAGAAATAGAGAGTGGTAGGAAGTGATGGATGGAGAGGTAGGTGTAGTGTCAAAAAATGTTATCGGGACATTTTCACACTTGTTTGGGCCCTCCTTGTAAATTTAGGCTTAATGTTGCCTTGATTTAGTGTTGTAATGTGGTTGAAACATTCAAATTAGGTCTTGCACCCTTGTGAACTAATGGATTTAAATTGTACCTTGGTAAAGTGTTGTCAAGTGTTGTAACTCACTTTCACACTTTTCTAAGGTCTTATTAATTAATTACATATAATAAAACTCTTTTTATTCTTAACCTTCCCTTATTTGAAGTGTTGTAACACACTTTCACACTTCTATAGGTTTGTCATTAATAATTGGGATTTCTTATACTTTAATTGGCCCTATTTTGCACCCACAAGTCTCATTTATTGCATCTTTTCAAGGATAATCCTGACATCAATTAGTACCCAGTCATAATTCAGATGTGTTTGGCTTGTGTGGCTCAAATTTAGTGATCTGGGACTCATTCACCACTTTGGGAGAATGGGTCCCACCTAAATTTTTGGGTTCTGAACCTATTTTTACACCTTTCTAAGTACTTTTGATTTTTGGTGCCATACATTATTCCAGATGGGACTCATTCACCATCTTAGGCGAATGAGTCCCATGTGGCCCAAAATTAAAATTAATTCAAATTTCTGGTAGGATTTTATTCTCCTGGATTTGATGTTGGCTTGTAGTGTTGTAATTTTAGGAATTCTTGCATAATTGAGTATAAATACAAGGTTCTTTCACTCATATTGACACCTAGCAATTTTACAAGTAATCAAGTGTTCACAAGAGTATTCAAGAGCATTCAAGTCTGTTCAAGAGGATATTTTCAAGCATTTTAGAACAACATTCAAGCATCAATCATCAAGTCAAAGATTTCATATGTCATGTTTTTTATTGTGCTAACAATTGTGGTGTAGGATTTTGTGATTTAAGCAAGTGTGTCATTCAGGATCAACATCATTCAAGAAAGAGTCAAAGTCTACATCCATTTCAACCATTTCAAGCATAATTGCAACACCTTATTGCTAGGGTTTGGTGAGTTGCAACATTTTTATTTGTCCATTCATCATTCTCCATTCTTATTTGATTTCATTTCAAGGATTGATTTCCAAAATGGAGTTTGACCAAGGAAAAACCCTATCCACTAACCCAACAACATTTTTACCTCTCCTTTTTGTGTGATTTGCAAGTCTAGGTTGTAGATTTCCTAAGGAGAAAGATTGGAGAAAAGTTGCAAATCCTTCAAAGTTTTCAAAGTTGTCATCAAGCCTTGGAGAACCTTGGAAAGAACCTACAGGTTGCAATTTAGAGATTCAGATCGAGAAACCAATCAGGAAGGAAAAAGCAGATAGAGAAGAGAAAGGTCAGCCTTTGTAACTTTAGAAAAGCCCAACTAGACTGATTCAACACTTCTAGTGAATGAGTCCCAGTTCTAACCAGTTTTCAGGACTTTGCAGATTTGGATACCCTTTTGGAAAAAACTTGTTCCTGTATAGTTTTCCAGAAATTGGATTGATTTTCCCAGCTTGGCGAATGAGTCACAGTCAGTAGTAAAAGAAAAATTTCTAGTGATTCAAACCTTCATTCGGCCATCTCTAGTTTCCTAGGTGCACACTTCCTATCTTCAATTTTTTGTTTTATTTCATTTACTTTTCTAGGTCATTTAGTGTCACTTTGCAATCAATTAGGGTTTTATATTTCATCTTTCATTTCATTGTCTTTTCCAAGTCTAAACTTGGTGGTGAAGCCCTCATTAGATCATATTCAGTCCCTAGAACAACCCTCTTGCAAGATCTCTTTCTCCTTTTCATTGAGATCTCAAGGGTTTGTTCTTGAGTGAAAGTTAGTGAAAATTGCCCCTTTTAGGTACCTAAACCCTAAATGTGGGAGAGAAAACAATTTTCCACCTTTCATTTTGGTGAACCTACATATAGAACATTATAATTCTAATTGGGATTGTATTTTCATCCTAGATTTGCTTGCATTAACATTGCATTAGGATTTGCATTGGATAATTTTCATTCTAGGGTTACGAATTTTGCATTAGTGAAAGCTCATGTTGATTGAATTTTTGCATCTCATTTTACTAAAAATATTTCACAATCTACATTTTCATCTCCGGCACACATGAAAAAGCACAAAAAGCATAAAATTCAATTAAATTTTTTTGAAAATTTTGAAAAAAATCATCACTGGGACTCATTCACCACCTTGGGAAAATCAGTCCCTTTGCATATTCTGCACTACACTTTTTGGCATTCAAATTTTAGTTTCTGAGTTTTTGTTTGGTGTTATTGCCTTTCTGTTTAAGTTTACATATTTTTTGTTTCATCCAATTGATTGCATCTAGTTCAAATAACTTCATCTTGTGCATTTCTTAAATTCAAAATTTCATCTAGAATATTTCATTTCACATTGTTACATAGTTTAGAATCTTAAATTTGCATCATGGATATGTTCTTTAGTAAGATTTGGATGTCTTTAAATTCTTTAGTGGATGTGTCAAGTTGTGCTTTTAGAAATAACCCTAATGAAATTAAACTAACTCATGCTCTTTCAACTCCTAATGCATGTCCTCCTCGTGATGTTGACATTATTGGGGAAGATGATGACAACATGAATAGGTTCCTAAATGATTGTCTTAACAACCTTGAAACTAACACATCCTTTTATCCATCCATGAAACAACCAAATCCCCCTGCGATACCACGTCTTGAGATGTTTGGTTACTTACATCCTAAAAAAAAAAGTTGAACCTAAGTTCCCTACAATAGGTGAACCTAGTTCCTCTAAACAAGCAAATACTCAACCATTTTATGATAACAAAATAACAAAAATTCCCATCAATCTAGAAGAAACATATGGAAAAGGATTCAAAATATTGAGCAAACAAGGATGTGATACAACAAGTGAACATGAGATTCATCAACTCCTAGAGAAAATACCAATTAATGAAAACACAAATGGGTTAGGATATCAAGATCCCTCTCACAACATAAGTACTCCTAAATAATACCTAAGGCTTCGTAGTGATGGTACGACAATCTTAGATTCTCCTTTCGATATGAGTATCCTTCTTCCTAAAGAACAACCAATGATTCATAACAATGAAAAGGATGAGAGGATCACCTTCAGTCCTCCTCCTCAACATTCAATTTGAGAAGTTGGTGAATCTAGCAAGCGTTAGAGGCCCTACAAGTTTCCTTGTCTGTAACTTGAAAGTGAGAGGAAACTACAACTACTTCTAAACAAAGAACTAATAACATTACCACCAACGAAACACAAACACAAACTATATCCTAAAGATGCAAAAGTTCCACATTGTTGATACCACAGAACTGTCGGACATAGTACCAATGAGTGTCATGCATTCAAGTTAGTATTAAATAACTTTCACTTTGATGGAAATGATTTCCATCCAATGATTGCATAACCTATTCTTCTCCACCCATTGTCATGTAATAGTTGTAGAACATTTTATTCTCACTATTACATGACCTTTCCCATTACCTATCTCGGCTCATTCTTATCTCAAACTCAGTGGGGGGAAGAAGTAGATATCCTTGTCCTAGTAATGCATTTTTTGTTGTCCCTTAGATTCATTGTCCCCCTTCCACTTATAAAGATTGAGATTGGGAGGAAAATAACCTTCTTTAGGTTGACTCACATGTGCCTTACTAGTCTTTTCCATTATTTCTTTATTTTTATTTTTATTGCATGCATGTAATGTGATCCCCCATGATGTTCTATTTGATTTCTCTCTCTTTGTGGCATTCCTCTATTTGTAACTCCATTCTTCTCTATGTCATAAATCTTTTATCCTTTCGCCTTTTATTTGTCTTCCTTTTGGGGATGACACAAGGCATGGAGACATTCATGTCTCTTCCATGTTAACCCAAAATATTTTCCTTGTCTTTATTCCTTTTTCATTTGTCTTTTGTTTTCCTTTTTGGGATGACGCAAAGCATTGAGACATTCGTGTCTCTTCCATGTTGAACCAAAAGGATTTTTCATTGCTTTTTCTTTACCTCTTTTTCATTTATCTTGTGTTTTCCTTTTGGGGATGATGCAAGGCATTGAGACATTCATGTCTCTTCCATGTTGACCCAAAATGCTTTTCTATTGCCTTTTATTTATCTCTTTTTCATTTGTCTTGTGTTTTCCTTTTGGGGATGACGTAAGGCATTGATACATTCATGTCTCTTCCATGTTGACCCAAAAGGATTTTTCATTGCTTTTTCTTTATTTCTTTTCATTTGTCTTATGTTTTCCTTTTGGGGATGACGCAAGGAATTGAGACATTCATGTCTCTTCCATGTTGACCCGAAATATTTTTATTTGTTTTTGTTCATATCGTATCATTCTTCTAGTTCTATGTGTATTTAGGGAATGATGGCAGTTTTGATCTCTCTAAAAACATTGTAGCAAGAACATACTAACCCCAAATCCATAGATCCCTTATGTGTTTGGTGATTTTTTTAGGGGGAAGCACCTCTCTTTCCTTTTCTCTCACATGATGTAGCTTCATTTGGAAACATATGACTTGGCATAGGGCTTTCCAAGTTGGCTCTCATGTCTTCTTTGTTTTCATTTATCATTTGCTACTTTAAAGTAATTGCTCATAGCATGGTGTTTAGCAATTTCTTTAATGTGGGGGCATACATTGGCATTATTATTTTTCATGGTTCATGGTGCAATTTTCTTATTTCATACAATGAGTTTGTCGCTTTGTGGATGACATTGGGTGTGATGTCCTTCAAGAGCGTGATCTCTCTTAGCATATTACATTCCTCTTAGTGGCTTGATGTGACACACTGCATCCCCTAAGTTGCAAATTTTCTATTCTTTGATTGGTCCTCTCTTGGAGACATTAGGCACAATGTTCCCTAAGTTAAGACCTCACATGAACTAAGGAAGACTACTTTGAACATTTCCTATTTTTCATTTATATGGCCACCTTGCATAAAACATCTTGCATGCCTGTAGAGCCATATTGTTTGTTCATGAGCTCCAAGCATACAAAGTTCAGCTTGTCTCATGAAGCTTGAAAATCATCATTTTTTTGTGGCGCCTTATTAAAGTTGACAAGGGGTATAACTTTGGTATGGTTTGAGTGGGAAGCTCGACCGAGGCATGACTTTATCCATAGCCACTTGCGTGTGTGTGTGAGTGTATACCAGCCATGAGTGTATGTTTGTTTCCTTTTTGGACTTATCACCGGACAGGTAGCCTAAAGTTCCATCACCTCAGAGTGAGTATGCATTTTTCAGACAAACAACCTAGATCTTATCCACATCGTGATGGAAAAATGGTTAAAGCTTGATCCGACTCTTTTATTTTACCTTTTCTCTTTCATCTTTTACAATGTATGCTTGAGCTTTGTTGTTGCTCTTTATATCACTTTCATGTGTGTTCTTTTGTGCCTATGTTGGTTTTTCATGGGATCTTGATCCTTGGGGCTTGATCACCCCTCTTGATTGTTGTCATCCCATATTATTGGAATTAGTACACTTGGACCCCTCTTGATGTGTGTTTGTCTACTTTAGTGTGAGTTTGAAGCAAGTTCATCCACTCACTAAAGTGGGGGCTAAATGACCTATTTTTACACCTTTCTAAGCACTTTTGATTTTTGGTCCCATACATTATGCTAGATGGGACTCATTCACCATCTTGGGTGAATGAGTTCCGTGTGGCCCCAAATTAAAATTAATTCAAATTTTTGGTGGGATTTTATTCTCCTAGATCTGATGTCAGCTTGTAGTGTTGTAATTTTGAGAATTCTTGAATAATTGAGTATAAATACAAGGTTATTTCACTCATATTGACACCTAGCAATTTTACAAGCAACCAAGTGTTCACAAGTGTATTCAAGAGAATTCAAGTGTATTCAAGAGCATATTTTCAAGCATTTTAGAGTAGCATTCAAGCAACAATCATCATGTCAAAGATTTCATATGTCATGTTTGTTATTGTGCTAACAATTGTGGTGTAGGATTTTATGATTCAAGCAAGTGTTTCATTCAAGATCAACATCATTCAAGCAAGAGTCAAAGTCTACATCCATTGTAGTCATTTAAAGCATAATTGCATCACCTTATTGCTAGGGTTTGGTAAGTTGCAACATTGTTATATGTTCATTCATCATTCTCCATTCTTATTTGATTTCATTTCAAGGAGTGATTTCCAAAACAAGGTTTGACCAAGGAAAACCCATATCCTCTAATCTAACAACATTTTCCCCTCTCCTTTGTGTGTGATTTGTAGGGCTAGGTTGCAGATTTCCTAAGGAGAAAGATTGGAAAGAAGTTTCAAATCCTTCTAAGTTTCCAAAGTTTTCATCAAGCCTTGGAGAACCTTGGAGAGAACCTATAGATTGCAATTCAGATATTCAGATTGAGAAACCAATTAGGAAGGACAAAGCAGATAGAGAAGAGCAGTATCAACCTTTGAAACTTCAAAAAAGCCTAATTGGACTAATTCACCACTTCTGGCGAATGAGTCCTAGTTCCATTCAGTTTTCAAGACTTTGCAAATTTGGATACCCTTTTGGAAAAAACCTATTCCTGTACAGTTTTCCAGAAACTAGACTGATTCACCCAGCTTGGTGAATGAGTCCTAGTCAGTACTAAAAGAAAAATTTCTAGTGATTGAGACCTCCATTCATCCATCTCCAATTTCCCAAGTGCAAACCTTCTTGTCTTTAGTTTTCTATTTTATTTCATTTACTTTTCTAGGTCATTTAATGTCACTTTGCAATCAATTAGAGTTTTATATTTCATCTTGCATTTCATTGTCTTTTCCAAGTCTAAGCTTGGTGGTGAAGCCATCAATAGATCATATTCAGTCCTTAGAATATACCTCTTGCAAGATCTCTTTCTCCTTTGCATTGAGATCTCAAGGGTTTTTTCTTGAGTGAAAGTGAAAATTTCACCTTTTAGGTACCTAAACCCTAAAGGTGGGAGAGCAAACAATTTTCCACCTTTCAGTAGGTAGAGAGGGAAAGGGGAGATATAGATAAGTAGAGAGGGAGGGAGGGAGAGATAGGTGAGATAGAAATAAGGAGAGAGTGATGGAGGGAGATGTAGGTAGAGAGAGGAAGAGAGCAAATAAAGATAAGTAGAGAGGGAAGGAGAGGTAGAGAGAGAGAGAGACAGAGAGAGGAAAGATAGAGAGAAGTGGAGAGGGAATGAGGGAGGGAGGGAGAGGTAGGGAGGGAGAGAAAGGTGTAGAGAGAGAGTGATAGTTTGTGATGGATAGAGTGGCAGGTAGAGAGAGGGATTGGGGCCAGTGCATGATCATGGGGGCCAAACTAGGCCCCTAAGTGGAAATGAAAATTCAGAAAAATAGAGTTACACAACTTGAAATAAAATTTTGAATACGTTATTAACATAATTTGAAAAAAAAATGTGAAAACAAAATTTTTAGCAAATTGAATCTAGTTTCTAAGCTACTAGTCATTTTTTGAAAAGAAAAATCTATTTAGTGCAAATTTGAAATTTCAATGCAATAGTACTAAATTTTCAAGAAAAAAAAAGAAAAGTAGGTGTTTGTTCGGCCACCCTAATGGGGAGAAAAAATATTTTTTTTATTTTGAATCTTTCAATATAATTAGAGGACACATACTTGAATGTGATGCATATTTTTCTATAATTTTTTAGCAAGTAAATATTTACTTATGAATTTTCTAGTAGGAATTTTTAAAAATATTAAAAACCATTTGTCCAACCACCCTAACTTGGTTAAAAAATTATGAAATTTATTTTTTTAACTATAATTTGTGAAGCATAGTGTGTGATGCATCTTTTGGATTCAAAAAATGTTTAATCTTTTAAAAGTTATAGATGTTTTTCAATCAGCCTATCAGTCAGGACTTTAGACATAGTACATGTAGAAAATCAATAATAATTACTTATTAAATTCAAAATAAAGAATATCTTATATTGATAGAATGTTGTCAATTTGATGAACAAACCCTTTTTGTTTCATCAAAATTAGATGAAAAAAAGTCCTCAACACGAAGGGTGAAGTTCGAAAAACTCTTACAACCCCTATAAACATGTTGGGGATGTTGACTTTTTAGGTTGGTCACCTCCAAGACAAATACCAAAGCAATACCAAAGCAAAAGGGATATCTATTAATATCAGATATCTACTAGTAACATATATCCATTTTTTAATAGAAAAATCAGATATCCATTAACATTTAAAATGTTATAATATTAATATTAATATAAATATTAATATATATTTTATATTAGTATATATAATATATTAATATATATATTTAATATAATTTATAATATTAGTTATTCTTATAATTGTAGACACTCAAAATATCCTGATTAACATCATGCACTTAATTCACTCACACCAATTCTTCCTTAATCACTTCCACACTAACCAATTAATTTAATAATCTTTATTTAATTAATTAAATTCATCAAATTTTCCTCCTTAATCAGATAATACACTTTATCAGATTATTTCACCATGTTCTTCATTTAATTAAATAAATCAATTTTATTTATAATTAAATCCTAATGTTCTCCATTTAATTGAATAAATCATTTTATTTAATTAAATTACTAATGTTCCAATATCCTCTCATTTGATTTAAATAAACTCAAAATACTTAAATAAAATGTCACAATCAAACTAATTTCATCTAAGTTAGTTAATCCTAAATTAATTAACTCCTAACACTAATCCTCCATTCCTCTAGCTTTTGCAAGTTACACATGTAAATCAATTTATTTGATTTACTAATTATCCTATTTTTATTCAAATATGGCATATTCATTGGAATATTCCATCCACTTGACTTTTCCCTCCCAAAGGACTTTTGTCCTCCACCTTTACATTGAAGGCTCTTACATGTCCTCTCCTTGAGCCAACTTGGCATTAATTCCTCTTACATCCCCTCTTGCACGAGCCACCTCTTGAATTTCAAATTTCACCTACATGCATTAAACATGCACATTGTTCAAAATGTGCTCTACTCTCCTTCATTAGCATGTTGACAAGTGGAACAATGCCATTGGTCCCTTTTTTAATCCCACATTACTCCTATGCTTCACTCTTCATCTCTTCTTCATTATAAATAGAGGCCTTCTCTATTGTTTTGGCATCCACAATCCATGTAAGATCATTATGGTCATTTGAATCCACAATCATTCACAAGTTTATGCAAGGTTATTATAGTCATTTTGAATTCAAAGTATCCATTTTCATCCACATTTCATCCATATTAGCATAAGATTTCATCATTCATAGCAAGGATATTGGCATTTTGCATCAAGGATCAATCAATCATCATCAAGCTTATCAAGGAATTGGGAAAGGGCTTCTTTCCACATCAAAGAAGCACCAATTCCCCCATGGGATGCTGGTTTGAGCATTTTGAATAAGATTTCATTAGCTTTCATTGAATATTTTACTTTGTTTTCTTGTTCATTGTGTTTGGATGAATTCCATGGGGAATGGTTGGTTTAATCTTGTTTGAGGACTAATGTTTGCTTGTTTGTCCATGTTTGAACAGGTTTAGGCAAAGCATTCTACAGTAATACATTAATATTATAATTATATAAATATTAATATATTAATATTTATATAATTATAATATTAAGATATATTAATATTTTTTTATTGTTGGATGCACACGTAATTATTGTGTTTATTGTCTTGTTCTGCCAACAAACGAGAGTGCTAATAACAAATATTTGTTAAGTGGGGCTAACCAACCCCCAGATCTTCCAAATTTTGATGGGTCTTTGCTGTGAATAATGCATATCTAGTTTTTAGAAATGGATATCCGTTAAGCAGGGTTAACAAACCTACCAGATCTTCCAAATTTTGATGGGTCTTTGTTATGAATAACATATATCCATTTTTAGAAATGGATATTTGTTATTTAAACTCAAGAAATATACTATGTATTAAATATTATATATTATAACTTATTTATTATATTATATAATATATTGTATATAACATTATTATTATTTTTTATAATATATATTATATATTATATTGATATATATTAATGTATTTTAATATATATTATATATATTCTTATATTAATATATTATAGGGTATAGGGATGGGGGTTGAGGGTTGAGGGATACTATTTAGGGATGAGGGTATAAGGCATAGGGTGAAGGACCTTGAGAATGTATGGTTTAGCGTTTAAGTATATAGTGTATAAGGTTGAGGGTATAGGATATAGGGATGCGGGTTGACGGTTCAGGATTTAGTGTTTAAGGTATAAGGTTGATGGTTGAGGGTATAGGGTATAGTTTTTGAGGGTTTAGGGTTGAGTGTATAATATTATGTGTTTAGGGTATAGGTACTAGGGTTTATGATATTGGGTATAGGGTTTACGATATGGTTTTTTGGTATAAGGCATAAGGTTAAGGTTTTAAAGTGTAGGGTTTAGGGTTTAAGTATAGGGTTGAGGGTTGAGGTTTGAGGATTGAGGGTTTAGGGAAAATGTCAAAGGTTTAGGGTATAAGGTTGAGGGTATTTGGTATAGTGATAAGATTTGAGGGTGTAGGGTTTGGGGCTTAAGGTATAAGGTTGAGGATTGATGGATTATGGATTAAGTATAGGGTTGATGGTAAAATTTTCAAGGTTTAGGCTTTAAGGATGAGGGTATAGGGTATATGGATGGGGGTTGAGGGTGTAGGGTTTAGGGATTAAGGCATATGGTTGAGTGTTGAGGGTTGATAGATTAGGGCTTAAGTATAGGTTTCAGGGTTTAGGTATTAAGGTATATGGATTGGTAGGGGGGAGGGAGGGAGAGGGAAGGGGGAGATGGCGAGTGGTAGGGTTGGAGGAATAGAGAGAAAGAAGGAGATAGGGATTGGTAGGGTGGGAGGGAGAGTGAGAAGGAGATAGGGATTGGTAGGGTGGGAGAGAGAGAGAGAGAGAAGGAGATAGGGATTGGTAGGGTGGGACGGAGAGAGAATGAGATAGGGATTGGTAGGGTGGGAGGGAGAAAGAGGAGATAGGGAATGGTAGGGTATAGGGTGGAGGGTTGAGAATGTATGGTTTGTTGCAAGTATGAAGGTGTTGTCATTGATTTCAATAGGAATTCTACTGACTGGTGTTGTCATTGATGTCAACTATGGGATGAAGATGTTGAGGATATTGAGAAAATTGTGGTAAAGAGGAAAACAAGTTATGCATGTGTATTTGAGACCTTGACGAAGTTTTGTGAGTACATGGAGCTATTATTTTGTTGTAGAGTCTAAAGATGAGTTGGAATGAAGTAATGAGTTGAGATGATGTCTCTAGTACTTGGTTTCCAAGTGCTTTTGAGAAAATTTAATAAATAGGGTAAACTGTGTTGTGCAAATGTTCTTAGTGTGCTTTGATATTGTGCTCCATGTTCTTTCAATATTGATGCTATGCCTATGTGGATCTTACAAGTTATTCAAGGTTGACTAAGGCTGCTATATTCAGAATTTGGGTTTCTAGATCATTGTACAATGCGAGATATTTTCACTAGTATGTGAACCAGTTGTTCAGTGATGTTTTATGTGGTCTGGGAGAAGTGTATTCGCTTCGTGTTTCTCCACTATTTGGATTTAGGTTGTGCATATTTGGGAAGTTTCTTATAATTCTTTTATCTTTCTATGTTCAAGTTTTTACTTGATTTGGTGCAGTACAATGTGAGTTTCATTTATCAGTATGCAAATAAGGGTTATCAATTGTTCTAAGTTGAAGTACTTGTTGATGCAAGATTGAATGAAGTGTTTGATGAGCCTTAAGAATTTTTTGGATTATTTTGGATTAAGTTCAAGTGAATTATGTTGTTTGGAACTGTTGTTTAGGTTTAAGGAAGTGTGTACTTAATGTTTATGGTGTTTTGCACAGGTGTTGGCCGACCTTGTGCTTAACACTACATGGAAGGCTTTTGGAAGCATGTTGAAGTACGTTGAGATATATTTGGGTCCTAATTAAGGATTTATGTAGGTTTCCTTTCGTTCATATCCACTGTGGGAATGTTTAGGTGCCGACCTATTTTGAATTTGAATGTATAACAGCTAGTGGCCGACATTGGAGAAATTTTTTGAGGTAGAGCTTGATATAAATATGTATGGTGTTGATGCAAGAGGTGTGAACGAAAGAGTAAGAGGCAAGATAGATTTGAGATTGATGTGAGTAAATTGTGTGATGTGAAATTGAGCAAAGCAATGAAAACTTCATGTTAGGGTTCCTAAAGGAAGTGAGTTGAAGGCATCCAAAATATTTCATGTGAGACTATGAAAGTGTGCGAACAATTTTGGTGGACTCCTTGTTGCATTGAGAAGTGTTTTCTCTATGTATCTTTCTTCTTCTATCTTATTGTATTCTTTTTGTGGTAGTGAGCCCTAGCTATGAGCCCTTTGGACAATGTGTACTATTTTGGCAATGAGCATCATTGTACTAGTTTTTCTATTACTCATATTGTGAGTTAATCCTCACCACAATTTTTCCATCATTGGGTTTTCCACATAAATCTAGTGTTCTCTTGTGCATGGTGTTGTGATTTCAATTTTTGTTGTCTGCTTGTCATGTTTAATCAAACTAATAGACTAAGGATTTAATGAATGATGTTGGATCTAATTAATGTTGAGGGTTTTGAAGGTTTAATTTGCTACAACTAATTCAAAACCCTCTTAGTTTTCTTGTTCATTTTAACAATTGGTATAAAATCTTGGTTCCTTGAAGAAGATCTTAACTGCTTGAGGTAGATTTGGGATAGTGAACTAGATTCCATTGGAATATCCTAGATTCGATGGCTCAAATTATGCATTCTGGAAGACAAAGATGGAAGGATATTTGTGTGCTCAGGGATATGAGATTGATAAGTCTTATGAGAACAAATATACTCCACCTTTGAATGGTCTGATTACAAGTGCATAAATCAAGGTGCATGAGATCAATGCTAGAGCAATGTACATTATTATGAATAGTCTTTCAAATACTAAATTAATTAAAGTTATGAGTTTGAAGACTACTAAAGAATTTTAGGATAAGTTAGAAAGCATTTATGAAGGATATATGAAGGTCAAACAAGCAAAGTTGCATAACTTGAAGGCACAATTTGAAATGATGCATATATCTAAAGGTGAAACGATAAAAGGCTACATACAGAGAGTTGATGAATTGGTAAGTAATATGAGAGGTAATGGTGCAATAGTTAAAGAATCTAAAGTGGTGAAGAAAGTTATCAGATCTCTTCTAGACTAATATAGTGAAAAGGTATCTGCAATTGAGGAAACAGTTGATTTTGATAATTATTCTAGAGATCAGTTGATTGGTACTCTGACTGCATTTGAAACTAGAAAAATGAAGAAAAGTACAAAAGTAGAGATTGCTTTCAAGGTTGGTAAATCAGAGAAGGTTGAAGATTCAGGTGATGAAGATCTTGATGATTTGGAAGCTAACTTTTTGAGGAAGATGAAAAAGGGCACCGGTAAGTACAAAGGCAAATTACCTTTCAAATGTTTTAGTTGTGGTGATATAGGCCATTATGCTTCTAGATGTCCAAAGAGAGCTATAAACAATAAGAACAAGGAAAATAAAGGAAAGATGACTAGGAAAGATTATTATATGAAAGAAGTTGCTGGTATTTTTAATGATGAATTTGATTATGGAGATTTTGATAATAATGAATTATATTTTTTGGCTATAAAAGAAGAATCTGGTTCTACTAACCCTAAAAGTTGTGTGAAGAAAGGTATTTCAAAGATGAAGGATAAGGTTGAAGGTACTTTGTTATCTTCTTTTCATGTCAAAGAAGATAAGAATTACTAGGTTGTTGATAGTGGCTACTCTAATCATAAGACTAGAGACAAAATTTTGTTAAACTTGAAAAGTATGATGGAGGATTAGTTAAATTTGGAGATGATTTAGGTGCAAAGATTTGTGGAATAGGTTCAATCAATTTCGATGGCAAGCATAATACTGACAATGTTTACTATTTTAAGGGCTTAAGACATAATCTCTTGAGTGTCGGATAAATGTGTAGCAAAGGGTATAATCTTGTGTTTAAGAATGAAGCATGTGAGATCCAGAAAGGGTCTAGAATTGTGATTGTTGTTGGTAAGAGAATGGATGGAAACATCTATCAACTTAAGGGTGTTGATGGTCATTGCTTTATGTCACAAATTAATGATAGTTGGTTATGGCACTGAAGGATGTGTCACATGAATTCTGATAATTTGGAAAGAATTAGTTTGGTTCATGCTATGAAATATTTACTTAGAATCACAAAACCTATCAATGTTGTTTGTGAGAGTTGTAAATTTGGAAAAAAAGCAAGGAGTAGCTTTAAGGGAAAGGAACAATCTACTATCAAACTACTAGAATTAGTGCATACCGATCTTTGTGGTCCTACAAGGGTGAGAAGTCTACAAGGTGACAGGTACTTTATGCTTTTGACTGATGATTATTCTAGAATGACATGGGTTACTTTTCTTAGAGAGAAATATGATGCATTATAAAAATTCAAGCAATTCAAAGCTATGGTTGAGAATGAAATGAATTTGAAAATAAAATTCTTGAGGTCTCACAGAGGTGGTGAATTCACCTCCAATGAATTTAATATGTTTTTTGAAGTTCATGGAACAAAGAGGAATTTATCTTCCCATAGAACTCCTCAGCAAAATGGAGTTGTTAAAAGGAAAAATAGAACTATTCAAGAAGTTGCAAGGACTATGATGAAAGAGGAAAATCTATTGCAAGTCTACTTGATAGAAGCTATTCATATTGTTGTTTACATACTTAACAGAGTTCAAGCTAAAGCTAACATCACAAAGACTCCTCATGAGCTATGGTATGGAAGGATTCCTACTATGAAGTACTTTAGAGTGTTTGGAAGCAAATGTTGCATCAAAAGGGAAGAAGAAAACTTAGGAAAGTTTGATGCAAGGCCTGATGAAGGTATCTTCCTTGGATATTCTATTAGAAGAAAATATTACAGATGTTCCAACAAAAGGTTGAGAAAGATAGTTGAAAGTGCAAATGTTAAAGTTGATGGAAACCTATATAATTCTATTGTAGTAGATGGATATGTGTCAAATGAACCTGATTATAGAGAATTAGAAGAAAAGGCTGATGAACAAGAAGTGCATAATGAAGAGGAAGAAGCTCCAGAGAAGACCCCTAAAACACCTAAGTATGTGCAAAAGAATCCTAAAGATCATATCATTGGAGACAAGAGGAAACGTGTATTGACAAGATGTGAGGTTGTTGAAGTTGAGGTAAATTTGTGTTTACTTTCTAAAGTTGAACCTAAATCAATGAGTGAAGCATGTAAGGATGAGCATTGGATTAAGGAAATGGAAGAAGAATTTATGTACAGAGAGAAAAATCAGACTTGGGAATTAGTCCCTCGACCAAAAAACAAGAACATAATTGGAACTAAATGGGCATTTAAGAACAAGTTGGATGAGAATGAAGAAGTAGTAAGAAACAAGAAAAGACTTGTGTGTAAGGGTTACTGACAAGTAGAAGGTATATATTTTGAGGAGACTTTCACTCGTGGCTAAGATGGAAGCTATTAGAATTTTTTTGAAATTTGCAACACATAAATATTTTAAAGTCTATCAGATGGATGTGAAGTCTTCTTTTCTGAATGGTGAATCGGAAGAAGAGGTATACATAGAACAACTGAAAGGATTTCAGTTGTTAGATCAACTGAACATGGTATGTAAGTTGAAGAAGGAACTATATGGTTTGAATCAATCTCCTATAGCTTTGTATGCAAGATTGGATAGGTACTTGATACATCAACGATTCAGTAAGGGCTCCACAAATAGCATTATTTACTTAAAATTTGAGGAAGAAAAAATCTTGATAGTAGTTGTATATGTGGATGATATTATCTTTGGTGGAAATCGGGCTATGTGTAAGAAATTTGTTGAAGAAATGCAAAAATAATTTTAGATGTCAATGTTTGGGGAGATGAATTTATTTCTTGGGCTATAGATCAATCAAATAGATAAAGGGATTTTCATTTCACAGTCTAAGTATGTCAAAGAGATGTTGAAGAATTTTGGAATGCATGACTCCAAACTGGTATGTAATCCTATGGTGACTGGTTGTAAATTGAGCAAAGATGATGATTCACCTAAGGCTGATCAGAGAAAGTATAGATCTATGATTTGTGGACTATTGTATTTGACTGCTACTAGACTGGATATCATGCTTGTAGTCTGTCTTGTGGCTAGATTTCAAGAAGATCCTAAAGAAACACATGTTGCAGCAGTGAAGAGAATATTTATATATTTAAGAGGCACACCATATTATGGTTTGTGGTATCCTAAGGATACTAATTTCACATTGAATGCTTATATAGATGCAGATTGGGTTGGTTGTGTTGATGACAGGAAAAGTACAAGTGGTGGTGCATTCTTTCTTGGATGTAGATTAGTGTCATGGCTAAGTAAGAAACATGATTCAATTTCTTTATTCACTACAAAGGTTGAGTATATTGCAGCAGCATCATGTTGTACACATGTATTATGGATGAGACAAACATTGAAGGATATCATAGTTGTATATGATGAACCTATATCTATCTTTTGTCATTATACAAGTGCAATTAAAATTTCAAAGAATCTAGTGATGCATTCAAGGACAAAGCATATATCTATTAGGTATCACTTTTAGAGAGAGAAGGTTATGGAGAATGAAGTGAAGCTTGAGTATGTTCCTATAAAGGATCATATTGATGATATATTTACTAAGGCTCTTCCTAAGGATACTTTTGAGTATCTTTGGGAGAAGTTGGGGGTTATTTCCCCTCCTTTAATTAACTAGATGCATATGGAGGTTCATTAGTCTAGTGGATCTATGTATCTCTCTTTTTTGGATTGATGTCAGTGGCTAC
Organism: Sequoia sempervirens; assembly: GCA_007258455.2. Classification (NCBI taxonomy): domain Eukaryota; kingdom Viridiplantae; phylum Streptophyta; class Pinopsida; order Cupressales; family Cupressaceae; genus Sequoia; species Sequoia sempervirens. Next base: position 223,405 of record VDFB02083991.1, on the reverse strand, counting down.
CTCTCAGAAGGATTAGGTAGTGTCATGTGTTTTTATTGTGTTGCTGATTTGGTTGGGAGTACTCCTAAGGGGGAGTATTCATAGCAGGTGATTTTGGTTTAGTGTCAAAGAGGGAGAACAATGCAATTTTTTTTATCATTTTCCATTGATTTCAAAGGGGGGAGAGAATCATGTGAAAAAGAACTTATTTACTCAGGGAGAGAAAAAGTTTTTTTTTCAAAAAGAAAGAGACTCTTGTAAGTGGGAGAGGCTTCAGGAATGTTGTGTAGGCTATCTAATCTGAAAAAAGGGAGAGAGTGTTCAGAATTGTTGTGTGGTCTTTGGTGGAATTTCACATCTTGTGTTGTCATCAATGACAAAGGGGGAGACTGTTGCAAGTATGAAGGTGTTGTCATTGATGTCAACAAGAAGTCTACTAACTGGTGTTGTCATTGATGTCAACTATGGGATGAAGATGTTGAGGATATTGAGAAAATTCTGGTAAAGAGGAAAACAAGTTGTGCATGTGTAGTTGAGACCTTGATGAAGTGTTGTGAGTATATGGAGCTATAATTTTGTTGCAGATTCTGAAGATGAGTTGGAATGAAGTAATGAGTTGAGATGATGTCTCTGGTACTTGGTTTCCAAGTGATTTTGAGAAAATTTAATAAACAAGGTAAACTATGTTGTGCAAATTTTCATAGTGTGCCTCAATATTGTGCTCTACATTCTTTCAATGTTGATGTTGTGCTTGTACACATCTTGCAAGTTATTCAAGGTTGATAGAGGTTGCTATATTCAAAATCTTGGTTTATGGATCATTGTGTAGTGTGAGATATTTTCACCAGCATGTGAACCAATTGTTCAGTGACATTTTATGTGGTTTGGGAGAAATTTATTTGCTTCATATTTCTCCATTATTTGGCTTCAGGTTGTGAATATTTGGGAAGTTTCTTATAATTCTTTTATCTTCCTATGTTCAAGTTTTTACTTGATTTGGTACAGTACAGTTTGAGTTTCATTTATCAATATGCAAATAAGGGTTATCAGTTGTTCTGAGTTGAAGAACAAGTGTTGATGTGATCTTGGATGAAGTGTTTGATGAACCTTAAGAATTTTGTGGATTATTCTAGATTGAGTTAAATTGAATTATGTTGTCTGGAACTTTCGGCTAGGTTTAAGGAAGCATGTACTTAATTTTTATGGTGTTTTGTACGGGTGTTGGTCAACCTTGTGTTTAACACTACATGCAAGGCTTGTGGAAGCTTGTTGAAGTGTGTTGAGATCTATTTGGGTCCTAATTAAGGATTTATGTAGGTCCCCTTTCATTTATATCCACTATGGGAATGTTTAGGTGTTGACCTATTTCAAATTTGAATGTTTAGGGTTGAGGGATTAGGGCTTAAGTATATAGGGTTGAAGTTTTATCAATTAAGGTATATGGATTAGTAGGGTGGGAGGGAGAGAGGGGTAAGGACGAAGATAGGGAGTGGTAGGGTGGGAGGAATAGAGAGAAAGGAGACAAAGATTGGTAGGGTTAGAGGGAGAGAGAGAGATAGAGAGGAGATGGGGATTGGTAGGGTGGGAGGGAGAGAGAGAGAGAGAGGAGATAGGGGTTGGTAGGGTGAAAGGGAGAGAGAGAAGGAGATAGGGATTGGTAGGTATAGGGTGAAGGGTTGAGAATGTATGGTTTAAGGGTTGAGGGTTGAGGGAAAATGTTCAAGGTTTAGGTTATAAGGTTGAGGGTATAGTGTATATGGATGAGGGTTTAGGGTGTAGGGTTTAGGGATTAAGGTATATGGTTGAGTGTTGAGGATTGAGGGATTAGGGATTAAGTATAATGTTGAAATTTGAGGGATTACGAGTTTAAGGGTTGATGGATTATGGTAGAGGGATTAGGGTAGAGGGATTAGGGTAGAGGCTCTAATGTATAGGGTTGAGGGTTGAGAGATTAAGTGCTTAAGGTTTTAAGGGGTGAGGGTTTAAGGGATGAGAGTTTAAGGGTTGAGGGATTAAGTTCTTGAGGGTTGAGGGATTAAGGGCTGAGTTTTTAAGGGTTGAGGGATTAAGATTTTAAGGATTGAGTGATTAAGGGCTCAAATGTTGAGTGATTAGGGTAGAGGGTTGAGGGATTAGGGTTGAGGGTCCAATGTATAGGGTAGAGGTTTGAGAATTGAGGGTTAAGGGTTTAATGTATAGGGTAGAGGGTTGAGGGATTAAGGGCTTAAGGGTTTAAGGGATCAGGGTTTAAGGGTTAAGTGATTAAGGGTTTAAGGATTGGGGGATTAAGGGCTTAAGGGTTGAAGTATTAGGGTAGAGGTTTCATGGATTAAGGGTTGGGGAATTAAGTGTTTTAGTTGAGGGATTAAGGGTTTTAGGGTTGAGGAATCAAGGGTTTAATGCTTGATTGATTAGGGTTGAGGGTTAAGGGTATAGGGTTGAGGGATTAGGGTTGAGGGTATGTGGAGTGGTAGGGTGGGAGGGAGAGAGAGAGGAGATAGGGATTGGTAAGTATAGGGTATAGGGATGGGGGTTGAGTGTGTAGGGTTTAGGGTTGAGGGTTGAGGGATATTATTCAGGGATGAGGGTAGAAGGTTAAATGTATCTAGGGTATAGGGATTGAGGGTATAAGGAATATGGTGAAGGTTTGAGAATGTAATACAACATGTTTAATGTATAGGGAAGAGGGTTGAAGGATTAAGGTTTTAAGGGTTTAGGGTTTAAGGTTTGAGGTATTAGGGTTTAAGGGTTAATGGATTAAGGGTTTTAGGGTTGAGGGATTAGGGTTGAGGGGTTAGGGTAGAGAGCCCAATGTATAGGGTTGAGGGTTGAGGGATTAAGGGGTTGAGGGTTTAAGGGTTGATGATTGAGGGATTAGGGTAGAGGGTTGAGGGATTAAGGGTTTAAGGGTTGAGGGTTTAAGGGTTTAAGGGTTAAGAGATTAGGGTTGAGGGTTGAGGTTATAGGGTAGAGGGTTGAGGGATTAAGACTTTAATGGTTGAAGGTTTAAGGGTTGAGGGATTAGGGTTTAGGTGTTGAGGGATCAAGGGCTTAAGGGTTGAGGGTTGAGGGATTAAGGGTTTAAGGGTTGAGTTTTTAAGGGTTGAGGGATTACGGGTTTAAGGGCTGATAGATTAGGGTTGAGGGTTGAGGGTATATGGTTGAGGGTTTAGGGTTGAGAGATTAGGGCATAAGTATAGGGCTAAGGGTTTAGGGATTAAGGTATATGGATTGGTAGGGTGAGAGGGAGAGAGAGGGAAGGAGGGAGATACAGAGTGGTAGGGAAGGTATATGGTATGGGGTTGAGGGATTGAGGGTATAAGGCATAGGGTGAAGGGTTAAGAGTGTATGTTTTAGGGTTTAAATATAGCTTGTTGAGGGAAAATGTTCAGGGTTTAGGGTATAAGGTTCAAGGTTTAGGGTATAGGCGTGAGGGTTGAGGTTTTATGGTTTAAGGTTTAGGATTGAGGTTTGAGGGATTAGGGTTAAGGGTTGAGGTTGTACAATTTAGGGTTTATGGTATAGGATTGAGGATTGATGGATTAAAGAATTGTCAGTGTATGGTTTAGGGTTTAAGTGTTGTGTTGAGGGAGAATGTTCAAGGTTTAGGGTATAAGGTTGAGGGTGTAGGGTAAATAGATGAGGGTATAGGGTTAAAAATTGAGGGTATGGATTGAGGGTTTAGGGTTTAGGGTTGAAGTATGGTGTTGAGGGACAATGTTTAGGATTTAGGTTATAAGTTTGAGGGTATAAGGTATAGGGATGAGGGTTGAAGGATTAGGGCTTAAGTATTAGGTTGAGGGTATAAGGTATAGGGTATAGGGTTGAGGGTGTTCTCTCCTTCCCTCTCACTCCACATACCCCTTCCCTTCCTCCCTAACTCTCTCTACCTCTCTCCATATCTCCATTTCTTTGTCTAGATTTTCTAATAATAATACAATATATAATGTATATTAAAATACATAAATATAATATAAATACACTAAAATACATTAATATGTATAAATATAATATATAAATATTAAAATACATTAATATATATATATAATAAAGAATATATATTAAAAAATAATAATTATGTAATATATATACAATATATCATGCAATACATTGTATATAATATAATATATTATTTAATATATAATAGATTTTTTGAGATTGATATAATGGATATCCATTTTAAGAACAAATATTTATTCTGAATAACACAACTTCCCTAAATTTTGAAAGTTGACCAACTTCAGTTTGCTTCAAACTTTGGTTTGTTCCATAATGGATATCCATTTTGGGCAATTCCATAATGGATATTCGTTTTGGGCACAATCCCCCTTTCATGAAGCCCACATTGGGAGGTTCGCATAACATATATCTATTATTAAGTGAACGCTTTGGTATAGAAAAAATATTTTTTTTGGAGTTTTTTGAAAATAAGGCTACCACCAATATTTTCTTGGCTTCTGATGGACAAGATATTTGCACTGTAATATCACTAATCTTGAAGCTTGGTGGGTTGGTCAAAGTCCTCTGTTAAGCCATCGAAGTACATTTTTGGACAGATTTATTGATCTTTCTTGACGAAGATGGTAGATTTGCATCTTGCCACTATACCCCTCTAAAGCCTTCGTAGGCAACAATGGAAGAGGTGAAGAGAAGGCATGGTAATCTCTAGCCCAACCTACATCGGGTATCATTCCTTCTCTTCACCTCTTCCATCGCTATATTGAAGCTCTCGTAGCCTCTACTCTTACAACCTCTTGGACACCTTCGCCATTGAAGGTCTCTCCTCCACGTGAGGGATCTTCACCACAATGCTATCTTCACCACCCTCTACACCGCTTCCATTTCACAAACAATGGTGACTCATTTTAGGGTTATATGTAGATGCACCAATGAGAGAAGTGGTTGGTCTCCAAACGAGACTTATGTGGACCAGATTACATTCCTATTTTAGAAAGGAATGGATAAAGAAAGGGAAGTTGTGCTGAAAGTCGTCAGACAAGGTTTTTGGGCAAGTGGGCACATGCACGATGGGTTGGTGTTGGAACATTTTCCACCATCTACATTCAATTGGTCGGCTACAACCTGTGGGGTCTTCGCGTGCCACAAAAATAGAGGAGATACAAGACCCTGTGATAAATGCGATTGATGGAGTTGTTGCCAAACTAAGATCGAGGATTGTGCTTTTCTTCTGGGATTTGAATGTACAAAAGAAGAAACAAAAGTTGAAGAAAGCTTGGAAGCTTTTCAAAAATGGAGTGGAGAAGAAATACAACATTGAAGATTTCGTCAAGTTCTTGGAGAATCTAAATTTGGTCTTGAAAGGAAAAGTGAGCAGAATGTTGGATATAGTTGATGGTGTAGGTTACTTGTATCACTATGATAGCTAATATTATTAATATAATATAATATATAATAAAATATAATATTAAATTCAATTAACTGGTATAATATTATTTTATATTAATAATATTAATAATATTAATATATTAATATATATTAACATATTACTATATTATTAATATCATTATTATTAAATTAATATGAGATATTAATAATATTCATATATTAATGATATATATATTTTAATTTATAGTGGCAAAAGACGAATATCTATTTCTGAGATCCTAAAAATTGATACCCGTTACAGAGAGCAGTTTAATGTTTTAATAGATGACATGATATATTAACTAGCACTTGCACCAGAGGGTGCAAGGGTTACGCCGATAGAAAAATATATAGAAGTAAACATCTAAAAGAATTGTATTGTTAAATATATACTTTCTTGTTTGCATTATATACAAAATGTTTGTAATACATATGTGGAGAGTTTTAAAATTGAATGAAAGATTTACATGATTTGCAAAATATACAATATGTCTCTATTATATATTTTCAGATTGACAATTGAATGAAAAATTTGTTGTTATTTTAGCTTGTGTTGAATCTATGTTTGATGATTCCTTGTGTTAGTATGGAATGCAGTTGGTACTTTTTTTTTCCTTGTTTCTTTTTTTTATTTTCCCTACACATTCAAAGAAAAAGTTAGCGGACCCATAGCGCAAGTGAATTTGGCACTTTCTTTCTTTACGGTAAATCAACTCATATTATCATATCCTTCAATATTAAATAAAAAATAATAAAACATTTATATATTCTAGTTACAATTAATTATAATAAAGACAATCTACATTTGACTATCGAAGAGCATTCAATGATCAACACAAATAAAAAGAATGAAGTTTTCTCTATATAGTGTTTATATAAGTTTGTAATAGAAATTTGAAATATGTACATAAGATGAGGATATATTTTGTTGAACAATTGAAAAAGTAGTAGACAAGTCAAAATTGAAAGATATAGCCACAAACTAATCATATTTATATAAAATTGTATTAAAATATGCAATACAAAGTAAACAAATACAATACAAAACAATGCATCAAAATGTATATGTTTATAATTCAAATGTAGGAAAAATAAAGAAAAGCATAATACATCACAATTTACACACTTTATTTCAGATAGATATGCAAAATTCTGCAATATGAAAATTCCTAGAGAAATGTGCTAATATTAAACCAACAATCAAAAAGGTTAAATATTAAAATTCAAATTGTAAATAAATTATTACAGTTTTTCCCACTTTATATTAAAAACATACTTGATAAAAATTTTAATTATAATAATGCAAAATTAATGATCAATAAGAAACAAACCAGCAAAATAAACTCTTAAGAACTTATAATTTATAAATAAATCAACAAAATAAATTTAAGAAATTAATAGATTTCAAAAAAATTGTATCCTTAAATTCAATGGTGAATAATTAATTGGAAACACATTATATTACATTATAGTAATTTTCTCTTCACAAAAGTTAGGAGAAAAAACCTACGAAATAAAATGTAAAAAGAAAAACAATTTTGGATTATAAATCTTTGAATTCAATGGATTTCACCCCTATTTATGAAATCTAAGAACAGAAAACAAATGCAAAGTGTGATAAATTTAACATGAACCTTTTAGCTATTGGTGCTCTAGTAATATGTGTAAGAAGACAATCAAACAATTGAGCCATTTAAAATGACAGCCTCTAATGTTGAGGTACTTTTTGTTCCTACACTCGCACATTTGATATAATCGTGTTTTTCCTCTTTTGACAAATGTCAATTGTGATCAAAATAAATAGTTGGGTTCTATTCTTTCTACTCATATTTAATCTAATTCTCAGTTTTGAAAAATTCAAAATGTTTTTAGGTACCACTCTTTGGCCTATCGATCACTAAAGTATTCACTAAAATCAAAAGGGCTAACTAATAAATCTGTTTATCTTAATGCAAAGAATGCTGCCCAATAAGATAGCTACCAGTGTAGATTAGGGGTTTTTCTCTGCTGCTAAGGCAACTGTTGATTCAATTTATTTTATTTGAAATAAAAAAAATGCACCCGTATCAAAGAAAATAAACAATAACAAATCAAAATGTTATATAAAGTAGAGATAAACCTGAACCAAGACATTGACCAACCCAATGTAATCATTAATTTATAACAAATGGAACCACATTGAGTAGACAGGTGGAAGATGCATGCATTTCTTTTTCCTGAAAGCTTCATATAGCTATTGTTTATTTTTTCGGACTGTGAGAAGGCATGTTCCATTGAGACGAAGAATCCAGGGGGCGATGAGAATTTGGTTTTGTGGGTTTGGTTCTTCCGTGACATCTCCATCAAGGAACTTTGGAGAGTCTTTCTTAGTATGAACAGAGGTTTTTGCATGTCTTTTGGTAGAAGCTTTGACTAATGTCTCTGCTAGATCATATTCTACACTTTTGTCACCAAATTTTTGTATTCTTTTAAAAGCTCCACGGGTTTCCTTTACAGAATCTACCCCACCCTAAAGAAATCTGACGACAGATAGAACAAGGCGCAACATCCTGCCATCGATGCTAGAAAGCTCAACGAGGAGACCAAACTGGCCGCGCTACAGAAGATTTCGCCTCAGGTTTAGCAGGCTATTCAGAAGGCTCGACTTGAGCAGAAAATGAGCCAAGCTGAATTGGTGAAGCATACAAATGAGAGGCCTTAGGTAGTTCAGGAGTATGAGAGTGGGAAACCTATACCAAATCAGGCTATTCTATCTAAATTGGAGAGGGCTTTGGACATAAAACTCAGAGGAAATATTTCCAAGTAAATGGTAAAGAATTATACTGTTTTTCTTATGCTTGGCTAAATTGGTCTGTGTAAATTTTAAATACAAGTGTGAAAGCAAAAATACTAAAATTTTAGATGGTAAGTAGTAAAATAGTACTGTGAATTCTTCTCGAACACTATAGAAATTATCTGTTATTCCTTGTCTCCAACAAGCTCTGTGCAATGTGTTTCTTTGCAAATGTAGCAAATTTTTAGTAATTTTTTTTGGTACAGTGTGCAGTTTATTTGTAGGAAAATTGAGGCGGTGAAAGTTGAGGCAGTGAAAAAATCTAAAACATTGTAGACTCAGTGAAGAATCCATAATTGCAATTGCCAGTTGAATGAAAGGATTGCCATCAGGAAACAAGATCTTCTAAGTAGGATTTTTTGCAGTTATGATGCATTTATTCAACAAAAATATCCATCCACTTCATTTAATTGACTTGAAAGTTCATTCAGACCATTAAATGTAGCAAAAAAAAATGATTAGTTTTCATTTCTAGCAATCCCATCAAACTGTTTTCAGAGGACTCTCCACTGCAAACAGCTTGGTAAATTGGTTTCATGGGAGCGTGAGACAGGTTTCAGTCAAAAGTTCATACAATATATAGCCTATTGGCTAATAATATATTAATGATATATTAATAATATATTAATTAATGATGTACTAATATATATTAATGATGAACTAATGTATATTAATGATGTGTTAGTATATTATTGATATATTGATATATTAATATATTAATCATATATTAATGAAACAACGAAAATAAGTGAAGTTCTAATTATTTTAGGAGAATGGAACACAAGGGGTAGGGTCCTATTTCACTCAAGTTTCGCTCAAGGAAATCCTAGAGATCTCAATCCAAGGATGGAATGAAGGAAAGAGATCTACTAAAGGTTTTCCAAGGGTATGATTGAAGACTAAAAGGGGGTTCACCACCAAGCTATTTCTTGGAAAGACTAGTAACATGCAAGACCTAATGACAAAATCAAATGATGTGAAAACCTTAAATAAATGACCTAGAAATGAATAAAAAATAGAATAATAAACTGGAAAAGTACAAGGGTGCACCTGGAAACCTGTAGTAGCTTGAATGAAGGCCTGAAATGTTGGAAATAATTATCTTAATGCACACTAGGACTCATACGCCAGGTTGGGTGATTTAGCCCCAGATTAGGGTTTCTAGGTAGAAATAGGAATCTAGCAGTGGCAATTCTGGAACTCCTAAAATCTAGAAAATTGACTATACTGAGACTCATATGCCAGAAGTGGCATATCAGTCTTGCTTAGATTTTTTGAAGGTTCAAGATTTGAATCTGCTCTTCTATCTCTACTCTTCCTTCCAATCCTGATTTTTGGATCTTAACTGCTAAATTCTACTTTGTAGGTGTCTTTTAGTGATCTTGTAAACAAGGTGACAACTTTGACAACTTTGCAACCTTGAAAACTTCTTTCCAATCTTGCTCTTCAATGTGTCTTCAACCTAGATCTGCAAATCACACACTAAAGAGAGGGAAAAATGTTGTTTTTTAGTAGAAAGGGGTTGGCCTTGGTCAAACCCCGTTTTGGTAATCAAACCTTGAAATGAAATGAAATAGGAAGAAGGGATGATGAATGAAAAAAATGCTATGTTGAAACTCACCAAACCCTTGAATAGGATGTTGCAAACATGTGTGAAATGACTAAAATAAATGTGGATCTTGACTCTTGCTTGAATGATATGGATCTTGAATTGAATGCTTGCTTGAATCATGAAACCCTACATCACAAATGTTAGCTCAAAAATAAACATGATGGATGATGAATTTGATATGATGCTTGATACTTGAATAATACTCTAAAATGCTTGATAATCATCTCTTGAATTCTCTTGAATGCTCTTGTAGACTCTTGAATGAAATAACCTTGTATTTATACTTGTTTATGCCAAATTTCTTGAAATTACAACACTACAATCCAACATCAGATCTAGGAGAATAAAATCCTACCAAGAATTTAAATTTAATTTAGTTCTAAGCTAAGAAGGACTCATATGCTAGAAGTAACGTATTAGTCCCATTACACTAAGCTTGGGACACATTTTTTAATAAATTCTTAGACTCATGTGAAATCCAGATTGGGGCCCCGAAACTTAGGTGGGACTCATATGCCCAAGGTGGTGTATGAGTCCTAGATCACTAAATCTAGGCCATACAATCTCAAAATGCATGAATTATGATTGGATGATGGTAAATGTTAGGATTAATCTAGGAAAGATGCATTCATTAAGGCTCGTGGATACAAAATAAGGCCTATTAAAGCATAAAGAAGCCCAATTAATTTATAAAACCCTAGATTTTTGTGAAAGTGCAAGAAAACACTTTACAACACCCTAAATAAGGCACAATTAAGCCCATTTAGTCCACAAGGGCCCAAACAAGCGTGAAAATGTAAAGAGATACATTTTTCTACACTACAATTAATATATTAATCATATATTAATATGAAATTAATAATAATATTAATATATTAATATATAATACATTAATATAGTATTATATAATATATAATATTATACAATGTATAATAATATGATTATTATAATATATAATAATATATTATATTATTATATTATGTATATGTACTCGGTATCAAAAAAGTGTAAGTTTCTAATAACGAATATCCGATGTTAATAATGAATATCCATTAATGAATTCAAATAATTGATATCTATTATTAACAGATATCAAATTTCTAAAAAGCGAATATCCGTTAATAACGGATATCCATTTTTCTTTAGTCTTTACTTTAGCAAAATGTACTTTTTACCAACCAAAACAAAAAGTTAAACATGATTTTCACACTTTTCACTTCCTCATGTCCCATTTTTGTTGTTGCATCACCACTATTTGGCCCCCCATGACCTTGAACAGACCCATTGGTAGATAGAGAGTAGTTAGGGAAGAAGAGAGGGAGAGAGAGGTAGGTGAGAGAGAGGTGAGATAGACATAAATAGAGAGAATGGTAGGAAGTCATGGAGGGAGAGATAGGTAGAGAGAGGAAGAGGAGAGATAGAGAGAAGTAGAGAGAGGGAGAGAGAAATAGATAGATAGAGAGAAATTGATGAAGGGAGAGGGGAAATAAAGATAATTAGAGAGGGAAAGAGAGGAAGAGAGAGATAGAGAGAAGTAAAGAGGGAATGAGCGAGGGAGGGAGATAAGTGAGATAGAGAGGTTTAGAGAGAGTGGTAGGGAGTGATGGATGGAGAGGTAGGTAGAGAGGGATTGTGGAGATAGAGAGGGAAGGAGAGGAAGAGGTATGGATGGAGAGAGTGGGAGGTGTGAGAGAAGTGAGATAGAGAGCAATAGAGAGAGAGTGGTAGGTAGTGATACATAGATAGGGGAGATATAGATAAGTAGAGAGGGGGGAGGGGTAGGGAGGGAGAGAGAGGTGAGATAGATAGAAATAGAGAGAGTGATGGAGGGAGAGGTAGGTAGAGAGAGGGAGAGAGAAGATAAAGATAAGTAGAGAGAGGAGAGGTAGAGAGAGAGAGGAGAGATAGAGAAAATTAGAGAGGGAATGGGGGAGGGAGGGAGAGAAAGGTGAGACAGAGAGGTAGAGAGAGAGTGGCAGGGTGATGGATGGAGAGGCAGGTAGAGAGAGGGATTGGGAGATAGAGAGTAGATAGGGAAGAAGAGAGGGAGAGAGAAGTATGGAGGGAGAGAGAGAGGTGAGATAGAGAGAAATAGAGAGAGTGGAAGGGAGTGATAGAGTGAGCGGGGAGATAGAGAGAAGTAGAGAGGGAGAGAGAGAGAGAGAGAGAGAGAGAGAGAGAGAGAGAGAGAGAGAGTAATTATTGAGATCAAGGGAGAGAGAGTCAAAGAAAGGCATGGAGATAGTCAAAGAGAGGTTTACAGTGAGGGATAAACAATGAGTGAGCTAGAGAGAGATAAATAATACAACTTGTTGATTACTAAAATTTGACATGTTGATTACTGAAATTTGACTAAGTCTAAATTTTTAAAATCTTCCAAAACCTAGAATTTGTATTATAACTCCTAGAGATCTGAAACGACTCTCAAACATCTTGAAACTATACACATGAAATATAACTTAAAGTATAAGAAAGTAAATGTCCATATGTAAATGTCAACTTATACTTTAAATGTTTATTTCATGTATATAGTTTCCCTAAAAGATAACAAAAAGAAAGAGAAAAAAAGAGAAGAATTTTTTTTCAATGTAGACCAAAACATGAGCTTGTTATAATGTGCTCACATTTTGTCAATACATTCACAAAAGAAAAGTGCATTATAATGCGCTCGCATTTTGGCAATACTTCTTTGAATTCAAACAATGTGTGTTTTTTAAAATTCAAACCATAACACGAGCATGTTTTACTATAACATGCTTGTGTTTTTGCTATTTCGGGTTGAAAAAGTGAAGTGGCCACATTTCCCCCCCCCCCCACCCCCATCTTTTTGCACTTACCCATTCCATAGAGTGAATATACTCATGCTCATATTAATAGTAACATCAAGGATTTGTCTACCTTTAAAAAATCCCTTCTAGTTCATAGAGATCATCTTATCAAGAACCTCTTTTAGTGTGTTGATTATGCATTGCTAAGATTTTTTTTTTAATTTTTAATTTTCACTTATTAAAAATTAAATAGGTAGATAATTTATTATAAGTGATATATAAATCTATATTGGAAGAGGTAAATTTAATATATTGTGAGGGAATTTAATAATTTAGAATTGTAAGGGAAAATAATACTTCAAATAAAACATAAATAAATATGTATAAATTAGTTATAAAAATACAATTTATTTTATTTTGGTTGGGTAGGGGATATACTAGTAGCAGTTAGGAATGAAACTTATTGTAGATTAATAATCAATCGACAATGTTCAATGAATAGTTCATCTTTTATCGGATATGAACTGTTCAATGTCTTGTTGTAGTTAGCAATCTATTTCATTATTAGTGTTTTGGAGTCATTTTTGTGATGTTGGGTGTTTGAATATTGGAAGGCTAATTTATCAAAGATAGCTTTAAGTTTAGGTTTTTTGCTTTGGTACTCTGTCCCTAAGAAGTTGTGTCTAGTTGCATGGTTGATGGAGAGAAGGTTTGTTGGCATACCTCTGATACAAACATTGAAGGAATTGGGTTTCATCTTAGTACTTTCTATTTTTTCAAGTTAAGTTTTAAAAACTTGAGGGATGACTATATTCCCCTCCATTATGTATATTGGTACTTATTAAAATTTATTTCAACTACTTTATTAATACAAAAATTTTAGGCCTATGGCCTTTTATAAAAAAAAATCAATCTACATGGAAATTAACTCAATATACACAATTCAATGGATAAGTAGAATCAAAATATAATGTCCATAATTAAAGAGTACCTAGTGTTATACAAAATATTGAGTTGTGATGACTTGCAATTTTATGTTTGTGTTCTTGTTCTCGAACCAATAGTGTCCCAAACCTAGCCATGTGAACAAAAGCCATGTCAAACCCAAGACTTAGCAAGTCTATATAGGAGAGAAATTTAAAATTTATGGTGCCAAGTTTAAAGAGATAAGGGAGGGAAGGTTGAATTTGAGTTCTTCAAGAAGACAACTAGGAAGATAATGCATCTTAGACTACACTGAGGATCCATCATTATTCCCAAAATAGTCATGTATGCAATCATACAACTAGGAATAGGATTATGATCCATCTCATACTACATTGGGGGTCTATCCTTATTCCCAAAATGCATATAAGTTGAAAAATTAAGATTCATGTTTACTGGTTTTTATTTCTAAGAGGGGCCTTCCTTGTTCTTTATATGCTTAATATTAATTTATTTTAGGGTAGATGCCAAGGATTATATGTCAAATAATATTTTCAATAAAACATTCTCAAGCTTCTCAAGAATAGGTAAGTTTTTTTGCTTAATTTATTCTTTCTTGAATGCCCTATATTTCCCTTTCTTTCTATGTTCCATGATTGTAATACATAGAAAAATTTATTATATGCAAAACATACAAGTACTAATGTAAAAGCTAGTCATAGGTGCATTTTTGGTATACTAATAGTAGTTAGAAATGCAACATTCAATAAGGTAATAAACTTTTTTTTTGGAAAAAGTGGCAAGCCACTAATATTTTATTGTATATGTAGTATAATTTTACAAAAACTAGTTCAGGGGAGCATATTGGGAGGAAAGAACTAGTAAGAAAACCTCTAGTTATCACTCCAGTAACAATAGGATAGGTACGAAGACCAATTACATCATTTGTACAAAAATGTTGATGGTTCAAAATGCAGCATTAACCCAGACTAACCTAAATTTGAACATTTACCCATCCCTTACAAAACAACTCAAAATAGGTTTTAACCCAACTCGTACATAGATGAAACATTTAAAAGCCCAAATTAAAACCCAATAATCCTTACAAAACAACTCATAATGAGTTTTAACTCAACCCGTACAAAGATAATTCATTTAAAAGATCCCATTTAAGCCCAAAATATAACTCAAAAAGACCCATTATCAAAAAACCAGTGTGCTATTAGTGATTTATGTCATCAGCCGCTTGATCATTTGTTGAATTTTCATCCATGCCTTCTATATGCAAAGAAATTCTCGCCACAAACCTTCAAGCATTAACCCTAGGCTCCAAGTGTAACAATAACCAATACGTAGCCCTTATAGAAGAAGGCATACAAAACTGATTTGCATCATGACCTTGATTCTGATCATTTCAACCACTATTCAATGGGTGGTTTGAAGAATTTACTCACAATTGAAGGTCTAACTACAAGCCTTGATTAACAGGGTGCAAATTGTGTGAACGAAGGAAGGACAAAGCATAGAATTTGTCTTTAATTTCAAGCTCCATTAGTCTACAGACTCTTCTATTATTTTTCCTTAGAGCCCACAATAAAATGTTTTCATTTGAATATTACAGGGCAAGCCGAAAGGCATCAAAGATTTCCACAAAACCTTGGCATTTTTGTACCCATTTTCTAGGGAAGAGACCCCCAATAAAACCTTCACCTTCATAAAATTTATATTGTTGTACCACTTGAAGAACGACATTATCAATGCGAAACTGAAACTTAACGTACTTTCTAGCCAGCTCTTCAATATCATTCAAAGATTGAAACATGTCCAAAGCTTTTGAAAGGAAGATAGAAATCACCTGTGAGGGAAAGAGGAGATGGCAAGCACGAGGACTAGTTATCTCAATGCCAAGCACAATTCAAATGCTCTCCTCCACTTGAACACAATCAATTCTGAACATGGAATTGAGAATCTCTTGCGTAATATATTCTTCAATGGGCTTTTCCCAAAGCTTAACTGGCAATAAAATTCTATAATTCCAGGGGTGGAACGCCATTGTTCTTTCAACTCAGTGAAAATACAACCACCAACAAATTAAAACCAAAGCCTTCACAACCAAAATGAAAATTAAAGCCAAAGAAAATAAATGAGAGGTCATTTAGTGATAAGAGCCCTTTTTTTTAAAGAGGAACTATCATTAAAATGCAAGGAGAAATGTACTAGGAGTATAATTTTCCTTAAATTCTCATACGTGCCAATAGATAACCAGAGAACTTAATATCAAAGATGAAAAACCCAAGTATGATTATCCTGTACCCATAAGCTACCGCCAAATTTGAAACAACGTAATAAAATAAGGTGATAAGACCCATTTCAAATGTTTAAAATAATTTCATCGTCACCAGGTGGCATTTAATTGTCCTTTCAGAGATATCCAAATGTTTAAAATAGTGCCATCATCACAAGGTGACATGTAACCATCCTTTCAAAGGTACCCAAATCATAATTATTGGATATGATCTTTACCACATGAAAATTCATTTGCTTATCCTCATTCATATTCATTATGAATAGAACACAAAAATCCCGATGACAATGACATCAATTAAACAAAAGAAGACATATCTTATGTAAGTGGTACAAAATGATCATGACAAAGAATACTCTGCCTTAATTATTTGTTTCAAATTGGCCACCTTAGCTGATAAGGATCAATTCTGCAAAAAAATTCATAACATATATGCTTTTTACTTAAATGCCACGATATACCCTTTAACTCATGTGTTTACCTTAGCCGATAAGACTTAAATTCTGCAAACTTTTCATAACATATATGCTTTGTACATAATTTCCAATTCATATGTGCGAGCAATGTACTTGGATGCCATGATTCCCTGAATCCTACAGACTTCATAATAAAACATTAGAAGCACATGATGAAATAAAATCATGTTGATATAATATGATGTTACCATATGATGATGAAACCATACGTCAACAAATGCAAGAATAAAGAAACTTTGAAATTTTGTCTACATGGTCATTGCAACCATGCATCAGCAAATGAAGGAGTAATAATTTTTGAGACTTTTCCTACATGGCCTTCGTATCTTGTTTAATTAACTCTACCAACTGAGGGAATGCATTTAAAAAATTGAAGTCATGAATTGCCCTTAACTCTGTTTTATCACTTCCCAACCCAGCTAGGAAATCTGCTACCTTATTCTGTTCTCTGCAAGTATGTGAAATAACTGAAGACTCAAGCTTATCTAGGAGTGACCAAACTTTGCTGAGCACATAATTCAAATTCTACTTTTGGACTTTCCTTGCCCTAATTGCATTAATAATTATTAATGAATCCCCATCTATATGAAGCTTTGAGAAACCCATTTGAATTGCCAATTCCAAACCTAATAAAAGAGCTTATGCCTTTGCATAATTATTTGTTCCAAACTGCAAATGGGAAGAAGAAACTACCAATACTAACCCTGATGTATTTCTAATACAAACTCCTGCCCTAGATAAGCCTGGATTACCTTTAGATGCCTCGTCAAAATTTTGTTTAACAAAATCCTTTTGAGGGGGAGACCATTTGACTTTTGTTTTATCAATCTTTTTGTTGACATTTTTAAGAAGACTCCCATCAAAAGGTAATCTAATATGATTCCATTCTTTCATAATGGAACTATCCCAACTCATAAAGGATGAATTAATAAGTCTCTCTTTGAACACACAAGTTGACCCCCTCTAAGATTTCCTTTTCAATTTTCAAGAGAACCAGATCCACTAAGGATTTAGTTCTAAAAATTCTCAAGTTTCGTTCCCACCAAATATTCCAAATTACCATAGTTGGAATGATGAACCAAATGCATGCAAAAAATAATGATTGATATATCATAGGCCAGGCTTGGAAAAGATCCCAAATGGAATTTGTTAATGGGATGGAAAGGTGAAGTTTTCTTTTAATCAATTCCCAACATTGACTGGCTACAATGCATTGCATAAACAAATGATCTATTGTTTCAAATTCCACTTCACATAATGGGCACTGGAAAGGATCAACAATCTTCAATTTAACTAGACGGTCACTGGTTAGTATTCTTTTCTGCAAGGCAAGCCATGCAAAAAGTCCCTGCCTTTGGAATAAATTTATTGTTCCAACAAAAGGAAAATGCACGTTGGGGTTTAGAAGAATATTTAGATTGTGCTAATACTGCATATCCTTCCTTAATTGAATATGAGCCTATTTTTGAAGTTGACCATATTATTATGTCTAACTTTGATGACAAATAAACTATTCTTTCATTCAAACATTTGTTAAAAAGGTCAGATTGTTGGTTATTCAACAAGGTAGATGGGGGTGATTTCCAAGTTACTTTTCCCGATAATGTATTTAAAGAGTGAACATAATCTCTAAAAAAAATTCGCCCCAAGCTTGACATAAAATGGTTCTTACCTCTTGAAGCTCCTAATTAAGTACTAAAGGAGGTTTCCCAATCCATGAATCTGCCCAAAATTTAACACTTTTGCCATCATTTATTTCCTAGGAGGAATATTTGGTAATGAGGCTTCTGCTATGTATGATGAAGTTCTAGATTGTAGACCCCTTTGGAGGATCTGCAACTATAAATATTCTAGTTCGATTTGCATTGTCTAGGTATTTGGATTGCAATAATTTTTCCCCTTTGGCATTTGGATTAGTATAAATTTTCCATGCAAGTTTGGCACCGAATGCTTTATTTCTCCATGTGAGATTTTTGAACATCTACCCCACCTTGTTTTTTTCCCTTTTTCCTAGCCTTCTAAGGAGATTAGAGGAATCTTTATTTTCTCATCAATATTGTCTTTCCATAGGAATGGTCTTATTATCTTTTCAATTTCAAGAATAACAGAGGTAGGTGCTTTAAGAACCGCTAAAAAGTAATTGGGAATTGATGATAAGACTGATTTTATTAGAAGAATTTTTCCTGGTAGTGACAACCACCTAGCTTTCCAAATGAGAATTCTTGAATTTAATCTTTCAATGACCTTATCCCAATAGAAATATTTGTTTGACCCTTTAAAAAAGGGTGTACCCAAATATGAACAAGGAAGTTCTACCTCTTAAAAACCTAATGTCTTAACAATTTTCTTCCTCAAATCTTCAGAAGTGTTTAAAACATAAAATTTTGACTTAGCAGCATTTATTTTCTAGCCAAAAGTTGATGAATATTTATCCAAGACTTCTTTTACTTGCTTAGCTTCTGTTACTGATGATTTATTAAATAGGAAGGTATCATTCACAAAAAGGTTGTGCGTTACTGAGATTGAAGTATTTGGAATTTGAACACCTTGCCAAAGATTCTAATTATGTCTCAAAAGAATGTATCTGCTTAAGGTTTCAGCCATAATTATGAAAAGGAAAGGAGAAAGAGGATCCCCTTTCCTTATGCCTTGGGTGGAACTAAAAAAACCCACTGGATTCCCGTTTATTATTACTAAAAATTTAGCCCCAAAAAGACATGACATTATCCATCTCCACCATTGAGAAGAAAAATCTAATTTTGATAAGACCTTATTGAGGAACTCCCAATTTACCTTATCATAAGCCTTCATCATATCTAATTTGATAATAAAAGATGGCAATTTTGATGTGGTTATTGAATGTAGCACTTTATGTCCTACAATTTATCCTCCATGAGTTTCCCTTCTGGGTACAAAACCTCCTTGTTCAAGCGAAATGATTTTTGGAATAAGAGATTGTAATCTCAAATAAATTTCCTTTGTAAATTTTTTATAAACTGTATTGTACAATGAGATAGGCCTAAATTCTACAGATTTTTTAGGCTCTTTGACTTTGGGGAGAATGACTATATTGCTGACATTAAACTACTTGAACATATATCCCATTCTCCTAGACTCTTCAAAACCCATAAGAGTTCAAAATGTAGTGTCCCTCCAGTTTAGACATATTGTTTAGTTTGATTTTGCTTGTTAGATGCTTAGTTCATTGTGATACTATGTTGTTTCATTTTAGAGTTGATTCTGGATACTATGTTGTTTTGATTTTGCAGATGATACATTGACATCCTGGTTATTTGGTTATGTTGGTTTGATGTTATTATGATAGATTCATTCATGATATGGCTTATTGGTTATAATTATTGCTTATGTTATCATGTTGATATGATTGTATATGATTGATCTTGCTCGTTTGTGTCGATGGATAAGACAGTGTAGCATTACTCATTCGTGAGTACCCTGCTACGCTGTAATTCTTATTCAGGGTGTGTTTTCTAACATGAGTTTATATATACATGTTTTAACCTTGATGTTTTCCTGCAGACACAGGTACCGGGTAACAGCTCCACCTGCTTGTCAGGTCTGAGTGTACCCTAATTCATTATAAATATGTTGTCGGAGGTATTGATAGGTCCTTTTAAACCATCGTTCGTTTTTGAATGAGTATCTCTGTGTTACCCCGTGTATCCCAGTTTGTCTTGTCGTGTTCAAATATATATTGTTTTGTGTTTGCGAATATAATATTTAATTATATTAAAATGTTTATTAATGTTTTAACCAACATTAATGATTTAATTTATTAAGTTAAATTAAATAAGTTATTTCTTTGCAATGTTTTAATTAAAATAATATTATTGTTGTTTTAATTGTGCAAATTGAATTGTGTGAAATAGATATTTTTAAAGCAATATATTTTCGACGAGATAAGAATCTGTGATTGTTAGTTAAAGGTTTGTTCTAATATTTTAAGAATGAGTTGAACTGAATGAGTTATTTACAATGCAAATGGAACTATCGGTTAAAATTGAATGATTGAAATCTTGATTGCATGAATTTATATCTTTTGGAAAAATTGGGGATTGTGCATACATTCACGGGAAGAATTTTACGGCAACAGCTTTTTTAGCAAAATTTCAGTACAACAATTGTTTCAGAAGAGTTTTTCTATAGGATTTTGCTTTGAAGCGTAATTTTCAAGCTGAGTTCATTGGCAATTCTTCATTGAAGTTGGGTGTATTGGTTTCAGAGTTGACAGAAGATTCAAGGAATAGATTTTTAGCTGAATATCGAATTACAATCAGGTTTTCTTCTTATTTTAAAACCTTGTGTTCAATTATGGAAACATAATGATGAATATCGTTGATTTGAATGGAATTTGTTTGCTAAACCTGCATAAAACAACAAAGAAACAAAAATTAGATGAGTACTGGAATTTTAAAGCGGAAAGAAATAAGAACAAACTGCAATTATAGTGTACCAGAATTATAGTCGTTCATTATTTGGTTGTGAATTGATAATGATTGATGGAATTCAAAATTTAGGGAAAGAATGAAGAATTTTCCTGTATTAACAAATATTGATATTTTAAAAAGATCTCTATTTCTGAAAATAATTAGTTTTGTATCATCATTGTTTCCCTAAAGTCATGGAGAGCCTAAATATTAGTTTTGAAAGTATAGCCACTGTTCGTATAATCAGTTAGGTGAATTAGTCCCTCTTAAATACATTCTCCCTTAATCGTGGTCATTACATAGATAGTTTTGACTTTTTGGCAATTGCCACATTGACCTCATTCTATATTTTATCATTCTTGTATGGTATTTTGATTCTTTATACGTTTTGGTTCTGTTATTAAAGATATACAGGCACTGAACTATTATATCCGAGATCTTCTTTTATGAATTATTAAATATAAGATCATGTATTGTATTATGTTTACATATAAATAGTTATAGTATTATGCGCAAGCCTTGTGTCGCCCTATAGAAACTTTGTTTTGCTAAATACGTTAGCAGTTACCGTTTAAGCAAGTTTTTATATAACTCAGATTTATTTTAGCCGGCCTTTACTTTTGTTGCAGAATTCATGCATGACCTTCATAAGTAAAATTTCTGATAACATTTTCATTCGATTCGTTGGCACCTAGATAAATTATGTTTTTACTGTTTCAATGGCTGATCAATGCGGAATTTTGTTAGCATATATAGATTTGCTTCTTTAAATACTAGTCTTCCTTTCATTGGGGCATTGAAAACTGTCCATAAGATACGTAGGATATATATACAAGAGAGATTTCTTTCCTTTTTATGGTATGGACCTCTTAATAAGGTGCGAGTTTCTGCCATTAGTTTGCTGAGAGTCATCTGCATGCGTCCATTTGAGATACCTGCGCCTAGCTTTAATAGAAATTCTTGTGTTAAACTCCGCGTCCTCCTAATCTTCTCTATCCATAATATAAACAATAGACTTTTCTACTGTTGTGAGAGACCCTTAACTATTGCATGTATCTGTAATTAAACTCTCTCCTGCATTTGTCTCATGTGTTGAAAGCATGGTGTCCCTGTTAATACGCAAGTTATGTTAAATATTCAAAAATTGATACTTTGTCTTT
The DNA here is from genome assembly GCA_007258455.2 of Sequoia sempervirens. Classification (NCBI taxonomy): domain Eukaryota; kingdom Viridiplantae; phylum Streptophyta; class Pinopsida; order Cupressales; family Cupressaceae; genus Sequoia; species Sequoia sempervirens. The sequence goes on along the minus strand of VDFB02083991.1, from coordinate 201,515 downwards.
ACCATTTCTTCCACACGCTTTAATCTTGCTACTTCAATTTTATATTGATTCAGTGAATCAAGGGACAGTATTATGATCTTACAAATTATGCATGTTATCAGTTAGTGAAAAGGGGCGTAATGATAGTTATTGAAAATTCTCTCTCTATCTTCAGTTTAAATTCGTCCTTGCTTTAAATAGGAGTGGCAGTTAATTTATTAGTGACTTATGTTAACACTTTTAGCAGTGGAAATATATATGTGTTTGAACATAGTGCCTAAGATTGGTAAAAAGAAAATCTTTAATTCAGAAAGTCATAAATCTGTTAAGTGTAAGTTAAGTGAGAGTCTTTGTACGCGAAAAGTACACAAGGCAATAACTTTAGTTTGAGTTATTTTGTTTCTTTTCCTTTAAGTCTAGGAAAGTGAAAATCACTATAACAAGTTTATTAATCTCTAAACTGTGTTACTCTATTGTAATGTTTATTTTATTTGGGGGTATAGCTTTGAATGCTTACTTGTTGAAGTTATGGAACTTTGTGAACTGAAGTATAATTCTCGTTGAAAATGTAAACCTCTATGTATCTGAATTTTACGTTTGGTGGCTACCCCTAGTTTTTCATGTTGAGTCATGTTATAGAGAGAGTGGCTTGCGTTAGGGGCTGAAATCCTATAGTGATTGTCTGGGTAACCTAACATAGGTGTGTTAATTAAGTGATAACCTAACTAATATATTAGGGGTTGGGTAGTTCTAAACAGTAAATCAGATAATGGTATGCCTCGCCTACTTCTTAATGCTCGTTTAGGTTGAGAAAAGGCTGAGAAGGCCTGGAATGGCAAGTCGCCATCTTGTCCTCTTGAAAGATGTAACAACACCGCATTAGTCTGCATAGGGGCCGGGAATCGGTAGAGGCTACCAGGGTAACTCTTGGAGAGGGCCGGTAGTCTAGGAAGATTCACTAGGGTAACCTATCCCGACAATGTGATGACACTCTCTTAGTCTATATCATGATGGTGTTTCTTTTGTTGAGATTTCAATTTAATGTAACTTGATACTGTGATTTTATCTGTTTTGATTTGTAAATGTTATTTCGTATTGTGAATTGTAAAGCCCGTAAACGTGATGTTCTGTCTACATTGTTTGTGGACCTGCCAATTATCTCCTAGCATGGAGAGAGTGGACCTTTGGGTTCCACGTGGTCGGGAGGAAATTGTGCTACACCTTTCTTAGAATTTTCTTGCAGTTGATCCTATACTTGTAGCAGGTTCCAGTTACTACTTTGTTCGTGACTGTTGATGCGGAGCTTGTTCATGGATATTGTATCAGATGTCAGATGAACACTATATGTTTTGTAAATTTATCTCTTGTATAAGAGTGTACTGATTGTACCACCTTTGATGCATGGCGATTCTTTGAAATCTCACTTTATGTAAAATGGACATTTGGGATATTTGATTGTATGTAGTTTTATAAACTGGATCTTACATGAAATCAAATTTGTACTTTTGTTGATGATCTATGTGTTGAGTTTATTTATTAAGTTTATGTAGCAATGTCTTGGAAACCTTAGACATATGTGTAAACAATTATAAAAAAAAAAATTATTCAGTTAACTTTGTTTTTTCTCTTTGTTATAACGTAACTAAGTCGGGGCGTTACACAAAACATATGAAGTCCCAACATTTCTGAAAGAATAAAGTCGTATAACCATCTGAGCCAAGAGATTTTTCTGGTGTAAGTGAGAAGACTACATATCTCAGTTCCTCTAAAGTAAACAATCTCATCAATTGGTTATTATCTTCATTATTAATTAAATGAGGAATTGTGGCTAGGAGATCATTTTCATTATTGGCCTTATTAACATCAGTTGTTTGTGGAGTAGAAAGAAGTTCTGAAAAGAATTTAATGCCCTCATTATTGATATCTTCTTCCTTTGTTAACCAGTTCCCTAAAGCCAATTCTTGAATTGAATGAATTGATTTTGCCACCTTTTTAATCTGTGCAGAAGCAAGGAAATTTTTTGTGTTAAGATCTCCCTCTTTTAACCATAGCTCCCAAGACTTTTGGACCTCCAATATGTTTCTTCCCTTGTACATAATTATGCCCATTCTGCCTGCAATGCCTTCTGATTTTCATAAAGATTTGCATCTAGACCTTTTTTTATTATGCATTCATACAAGGCTGTGAGTTCTTTAAATACTGAATCCTTCTTATGGAAAATATTTTTGAAACCTTGCTTGTTCCAAATCTTTATTTGATGTTTAACATGAACCAATTTCCTGTAAAACTAAAACATTTTAGTCCCCTCCTCATATGGAGCATTCTCCCACCATTGTTTTAGTAGATCTAAAAATTTAGGATGCCTCAACCACATACTCTCAAACTTAAAAGAAGATTTTACCCTTGGAATAGATATGTCTAAGATGTCTAAACAAATTGCATAATGATTAGATTCCAGATAAGGTAGAATATCATAGTTTAGCCTATGTGGAGAAATGAACCAGTTGGGAGACACCAAAAATCTATCTAGCCTCTTTGCTATTTGTAAGAAACCCTTTCTTTTGTTAGTCCAAGTGAATTTTCTAGATTTTGGTTGAATGTCTCTCAAAGCATTTGAAAGGATGAAATGACTAAAATCAGCCATAACCCTGGATGGAGGAATAGTGCCACCACTTTTTTCTTCCAATGAAGTTATTGCATTGAAATCTCCTACAATGATAAACTTATCATTATGGATTACATCAATTTTTCTAGAAATTTCATCCCACAAATTTTTCTTTTCTATTGTGGAGGTAGGTCCACAAACATTTATTAACCAGAAATGGAGATGAAATTTGGTTACTTCTACTAGCTGCCATAAGTGCTAGTTTTTATGAGGTTTAACTTGCATTGATTTTGGGTTCCACAATACTAGTATCCCTCCTGAAGCCCCTTGAGTTGGAGAATGTGTAGATGCCCATTTGTTCCATTTCATTATTGAAGATTCAAACATTTCTTCTGAGGTTTTGGTTTCTTGAAGAAAAATATCTGCTCCACAAGCATCTATCAATTGCTTGATGTGAGCATGCTTGTCAGGGGCATTAATTCCCTTGACATTCCATGAAGAGATCCTCATTGGACCCGAGGAGAGCAGCAAGCTCTCCTTGGACACTTGTTTGACAGACATTCAAAACTTGTCTTTTGTAACCCTAATTCAATATTTTCTTGCATTTTAATGAAGTTTGATTTTCTTCCCCTCTTCCCAAGAGATTTCTTGACTAAAGCCTGTAATGGATATTGAGACAACATTGATTCTTTAGAGTCATGTCCATTTTTCTGCATTGATACCAATGCTTGTGAACTATCTTGGGGAAATTGATGTTGTGGAATTTCCAAAGATTGGTCTCCCTTAACTACGTTTATAGCCTTCTGATCATTAGGGGTCATTTCACAGTCCTCAAAGATCTTTCCTGAGGAATAAACCATTGGCATATCTCCATCCCATAAACCCTTTTCCATTGTAATTTCATCATAGAGGTTAGAGCCTACTAAGAACAATAGCTTGTCAGCTAGAAGTTAGAGCTCAACCTCTGATAACTAAGTGGAAGTGGCTAACTCAAGACATTTATCTTCATGCACATAATTAATACTTTCCTTATTGATCATATCTTTAGAAGACCATGAGGAAAAGTAATCTTTTGTTCCTTGAAACATTAGCTTCTTAGCTATCTCAAATGCCTGATATTCAGAAAATAACTTTTCCATAGGAGAATATAAATTGAGAGAGAGGGTAATAAAGATTTGCATTAAGTTCCACATGCCCTTTGATACAGTTACATTTAATGCAACCTTTTTATGAGCTCGAGGATTTACAAAGGCCCTCAATTCATTATAATCCTCTGCTCATTTTCTCTTGTGAAGGTTATGTTCACATTGAGAAACTTCAGAAAGATTACTATTAGGAGAAGAGAAACCAAAAATAGTTTGCTCTTTGCTATTTGTGTTGTCATCCCTTCTTTTTGCATTAGACAAATGAGCATTTTGTAAGGGATTATTTATAGAAGGACATTGGGAATGTGAATGACCCATAGTATGATAATTCAAACAAACTGATTCTATTGTTTCAAACACAATTTTTTGATATCATTTTCCAAACATTGAAGTGAGCAAGATTTGTTTTGGAAATTTTTTGTCTACATCCATTAGAACATAGGTTTTGATAGGTTTTGAGGGATCTTTAAAGAAATATTTATCATGCATTAGGAAGATTCCTATTTTATTTGTTAATGATTCAATGATCCTCAGTTCCCTATATTCTAATGGAAGAGTAGGAATTTGAAACCAGAATGGGATATATTTGAAAGGGGCATAATCAGGCTTAAAATTTGGAGTCCAAGGTTGCATACTTAATCCCGACCCTTGATAGGTCCATGATTTTATTCTAAAAATGGAATCTTTTCTTTTTTTACTATAAAAAATGATAGCAAAAATACCCTAATCATTGTCTAAATAAAAACTTGTTCTACACCCTCCCAATCTTCATAAACTAAATCCTTTAATTCATTTAAAGGTAAAGAAAGGTTCTAGAACTTACAAATTAGAGCCTTGTCTCAAAGATCTTGGATTTGCGATCGAAGCATGTCTTCTGGGAATGCAATTTTTATAGTATTTTCATCTATTTTATGACAAATTCCCACTTTCTTCTGAGTGGAGGAGCGAATACCCTCATCTTTCTGCTTTTTCTCTTTAGGTATCCAAATATTTTTAGGGCCCCCTTTATTTTTCAAACCCTTTTTCCTCTTATTTTTTGCTTTCTTTTTCTTAGGTATAAGTTTTTGATGAGATTGGGGCTTAGCTCCCTCTTTGGACACATTTTGCACCCGAGGATTTTCTAGAGATTTTGAAATGTGGGGAGCCCTTTGATTTTTTTAGTTCTCAGAATGTAATCTTGCTTGTTGGCCACTACCTTTAATGGTCGCTTTTGAAAACCCTCGATCGGTCTGGAATCGATTAGGGTTTCCTTGTCCCCTATCTTTCCCTCGAAATGAGCCAGACCCATTGTAAGGATTCAAATGATTTTGAATATTCGATCTCTCTTGTTCTTGACCCTTATTGTTTTTAGGGTTGGCCCCCACTATTTTCTTCCCTTGAATGAAACCTTTTTCTTTTTCCCCATGCGATGGTTGAGAGTTCTGAAGAATCTTTGGATTGAAGGGAGTGCAAGAAGGGTTAACATGAACCCCATGTGTGTATGATTTGAAATCTACCTACACTTTCTCATAACGATTATTTAAATAAGCATAATTTTTTTGTGGCTTCCTACTATCCCTTAAATCCTCTGACTCTTGCAAAACTCCCCTGTCATCTTCATAGAGATCAAAGATAGGTTGTTTACCTTGCACCAACTGCCTAGAGTGAAAGGGTTTCCAATTAGGTTTTGAAAACCTATGTTTACTTGAATGAATATTTTTTCTTGCATGCCCTTGAAAGTTGTTCATGGCCCCTTGTCGAGCAATATTCCTACTGTTAGGACAATGAGAACGATGCAGGTCCCTATCATGCAGAGCTTGGTTCGTCTGAAGAATGTGACTGTTGGGTCTCCATGAGTGAGAGTGAGCCATTTTTCCCATATGTGTGGATAAAAATTCAATTTTTCAATCTTCAATAAGGTAATAATTAGTCTACATAAAAATTACCCCAATACACATAATTCATTGAGTAAGTAGAATCAAAATATAATATCCATAATTACCTAGTGTTGTTCAAGATCTTGAGTTGTGATGACTTAAACAACTACTTGCTTGTGTTCTCGTTCCTAGTCCAAGAGTGCAGCAAACCCAACTATGTGAACAAGAGCCCTATCCAGCCTAATCAAGTGGAATTATCAAGTCTATCAAGAACAACTATATTCTAAAGTTATGGTTCCAAGATCAAAGACATAAGGAAGGGAAGGTAGAATCTTAGTTCTTCAAGAATATGAATAGGAAGAGGAATACAATGTATTCCACACTACATCAAAAATCCATCCTCATTCCCAAAATGTATATAGGCTAAAATTGATATTCCCACAAATCAATGAACCTTTTTGAGTTAGTGGATTCTAATATTTATTGTCTCTAATAACTAGAAACAAGTTTATCCAAGTAGGTAGGGGTTAGTTCCTAACATATATCACCACATGATCATGGTGAAAAACTAACTCCTTCACAACATGAGTAGCACCTAGCATCCATCACCTTCATACTATCGATGATGACTGACTAACAATTGATATAATGGTCATATCCTTGTATCTATTACCTACATGGTTCTCTAGTAACAACTAACTAAACTATTCCTATACCACATTAAGTCTAGCTTTGAGAACTCTTTAGCTCTATCCTATCAGTGGTGGCTAGTTAATCTTGAAGATTTAGTGATTTGTTCTTGACATATATCACCTACACACTATTGGTAGCAATTATCTAATCACTCATGCATCATTTTAGGTTCATGATTTTGGTCATTTTCTATCCAAGTACCTTAGTTTTAGCCATAATATTCTTATGATGTAGTGTAGTATGAGTAAAATATAAGCTATCTTATGGTAACTAGAAACAAAGGTTTTGTGAGCTTTCAAACACCCATGGATGATTAGTAAATTAACCTTGATGTCCACCATTTTTTAATTCATTAACTGTATATCCTATAAGGGTGACTTGGTATAGACATATTAATAGAAAATATGGATAAGGATACCTCCTTCATTAATAAGACAACAAGAATGCTTGTATAAGGTGAGCCATAGCCTATGAAAAAAATTATTGGTTTAATGTAACTCAAAATTTAAGTATTATACCACCCACTCAAGTTTATCTTGCTCATGATCAAATTTCTACATAAAATTTATATTACTAAAATCTAAATTTTCTCATGATTTTAATAAGTATGGTTTTCTTAAGGAGATATTAAGTAACACTATCCATTCATTTAATCTAGTTAAACAAAAACATTTGGAATAATCCTAAAATTAATAATGATAAAAAAATTTAGTAAGTCTACTATCATCAGACCTTAACTACCATCATATCCAAATAATATTCACAAATATAATTATTTTCTTAACTACATTTTATTTCCTCTACAGTTTCCACATTTTTATAACTCTACTGTTGCATTGGACCATTTTGAGAGACAATCATCCCATTACTAGTGTGAAAACACCGTTAGTTTCTTTCTCATAATATGAAACAATGAACTTCTAGAATGGCATTAGAAACAAGAAATTGAGGAAATCCAATAGTGCATCATGATAGTAGAACAAAATAGCATTCAAATTGTCCAAACCCAACTTACGTGGTATTTTTCTTCAAGTTATATCATCCACTATAGTCAAAGGGAGTTACTAACATAATTCCTAATGCCTATTACGCTAGAAAATGAGGTAACTTCAACATTCTTAATCACTTTATCCAACATAAGTTACTTAGTAAGGGAGCTTACATATGTTACTAGTGTTAGAAGTAGATCTATACTAGGAAAGAGATAAAATCTATCACATTTTAACAAGCTATCAAGCCTTATTAGTAGGTCGTATTTCCCACTACCTACTGCATATAATAAACACATCATTGGTTTCTTAAAGTAGTAAGTTATGATTTTCCTCACACTTAGAAGTTCTAGTGAATATTCTATGGTATTTTATTTCTACATTATCTACATAGAAAATTAAAAGTAGGAGTAGCTAGAACAAGATTCACCCTTAAAAATGACACTAATTCTCTTAGTCTTGCATTCATAGCTTCATTTATGAGAAAACAATGTGATAAGTAAAATATTTATGGTAGGTATATTTTATGATGAACATGGTACATCATTTTCATATCATTATCCATATAAATTGTGTGTGTAGTGTAAATGTGTTAATTTATGGAATGGAAATAATTTGAAAAATAATGCAATGGAAGATTACTAATTAGAAGGAATATTTGATGGTAGGGGTTTTCATGTTCAAGGATTTGGAAAACTGGTTTAATGGCATGAGATTTCATCTTTAAAAAATGGGAAAATTTTAGAACCCTTACACCTCATAATTATTAGAATAATTAAAATTTTATAATATTCAAGACACGAATTAGTATCTATGTGTTTTTAATAGAAATTAATATAACAAAAAAAAACATCCAATACTTAATCACTTAGGTTGAATTATTCTCGTAAACTACTCCCAACAACTACATTATGCTCTTTTTGCCCTTTCCAACTCATCCCAACTCTATTCAACACCAAAATCATATTTTCTACCTTCTTCCTTCCAAATCTCTGCCCAAAATTCCCTTTTCATCTTGTCATGAGGGCCTATGTACCATTCATTTTTTTTATAGCATGAATGGATATTTTTTAAGGAAATAGATCAGTCAAGTGTCTAAAGAGTCTTTCCTAGCTTAGAACCTCCTACTATCAAAGGCAAGTACAAGCCAAGGATTGGAGTATAATTAAGAATATATATACACTACGAGGCTTTGAGGTGGGAGGGAGGAGATAGATCATTCAAGTGTCTAAAGAGCCTCACATGGCTCATAAACTCCTACTATCAATGGTGAGTATGAGAAAACGATTAAAGTATAATTAGGTATATATATTTATATAATTTTTAAACATTGTCATCATTATATGATTTATTTTTATTTTTTTCTCTATCCCTTAGTAGTTATTCAAGTCAAAGGTGTTGATCCCTAGAGTATATAGTTATTGATACTTGGTCAATGGAGTTAATGAATCAACTAGTTTTCTACCAACAAATTCCTATAGAATGTCTAGAATAGGATGTAAAAGGTATAATTAACAATCACTTCTAAGTGTAGTGATCGACTGAGGTTCAAGGTTATAACATGCATCTACCAAGGTACTTATAGTTGGGTGATCCTTCTAATCATGATTCTACATTGAAAGGATACAAAAGTAGGGTTAATTGACATTTGGATTGTTCTCAAGATAAATTTGCTAAGTCCACATTGTTTTACCCTTGTACCTAAAAAACCATTCTAGTTTATCACATGCATGCCAAGCTACAAGAGCATTAGTATCTAGTTCATCCAAAAATATAGTTCCCACATATAAGTACAACAATATCATAAATTAAAAAATAAACCAATTAGTTCATATCATCTTCAATTACTATTCAAATGTGATAATTAATGATCAAAAGTATTAAATCTATATCATTAATCATTGGATCCATTTAAACGTAGAAAATATTGAGTACAAGTATAGCCTAAACATTAGGGTTCTCACCTTAGTCCAAATTACATTAAGCCATCAAATGTTTAGCATAAAATAAAATATAGAGTTTGTGGGGATGTGACAAAATAAAAATATTAATTAAGGAATCAATTTAAATATAATAATAATAATAATAGATCATATAATTATAATTAATATTGTCATAAATGTGGAAATAAAATGAAATAATATAAAGGAACTTAGTTCTTAATAATATGGTTTTCACTTGCTTCTCGGGCCATTTCCAAGCTCATTCCTTCTTCAACAAATCCATCAGGGAGCAGCAATCTTTGAATACCCTCGCACGAACTTTCTGTAGTAGTTCGCCAGACCAAGGAATTGCTTGACTTCATGCACCGACTGTAAAGGTTCCCATTCTCGGATCGCCTGAATCTTCTTAGGATCGGGTCTAATGTTTCCTCCACCGATGACATGTCCCAAAAATTGGACTTCGGACTAGGCAAAGGAGCACTTCTCTTTCTTGACAAAGAGATTATTCTCCCTCAGCAACTGGAATTCCTCAACCAACTGCTCGTGATGCTCCTCAAGTGTCTTGTTGTATATCAGTATATCATCCAAATATACTATTGGGTATAATGTTGCACTTGTAGATTTGATCTTTGCACATGTGGAGGAAAACTCTGTGCACGTGGAAGTTAACTTGACACAAAAATTTGAACACTCTATGTGGAAATGAATGAGCATTATTCTAATGACTAGAAAATATTTTTCTTTACCTTCTACACCTATGTCTAGGAAATGGTTTTTATAAACATTATCTGGGAACTTGCTATGCAAAGCTCATTCCTTCTCTTGCCAAGCCCTAAAACCAAAATCCATGAGAATAGGAAAACATACAATTATGATCTTCTAATATGTTGATGCAATTATTTTTGTCCTCTTGTAATTAAATTTTGGATATTCTCAATAGATTCTTAGATCAATTCTAAAATGATTGAAATGAATTAGGGTTAACTTTGTTAAATGTACACCACCCTAGCTTGCAATTTGAAATAATATATACCAATTAGTTGGCTAATAATAGTTAGCAAGGGAGGGAAACATGAACTCAAATTAAGAAATTTGAATTTAAAAGTTCAAGGTTTATATCCACGTGCATAGAAGTCATTTCAATCAATTCTACTCCTATATATCTAAACTAAGGTGGTCAATGGTACATGTGATTTTCACCATGACATCATATCCCCACTTTGATTTGCATGTGAACTATTATGATGATGCATGTCAAAGTGAAATTAAGCAAACAACGGAGGAAAACTATTATTCAAACACTCAAAGGATGCATATATGGTTAAAGGATACAAATATGGATGTTGATAGTGTGTATTCTCCTCATTGTAAGTAATCCAACTCGAGAAATTGCAAGCATGGAAGAAAATAATTCTAATGACTAACATTTGTAAGTAAGCATGTTAAAATGAACATAAACACAAATATTGTAACTATCTACATAAAATTAAAAGGACTATGGTGAATTTTTCTTACAATGCCCAAAGCAATATTGCTCTAACCAAGTGGAAAGGTGCTCCAACCAAGTATAGAGTAAGAATAACTCCAACCAAGTGGATAAGGTGCCAAAGGACACTTACCACATGTAAAAGATTCTAAATTTCAATATAGCATGATAAGGGCTTCAAGCCTAAGAGGAAAATGTGATACACATTATTTAAAATAGTGCTAAAACCTCATTTGGTATGAGAAAATGATCATAATTATTATAAAATACATCTTTGTAACCATAATAATGATGAATTCCAATGATAATAAATGTCCCCTTCCAATTGGTTGAATACAAAGGATGCAATGAATTAGAGGTATTTAAGGAAAGCATATAGTATTATGTAAAGCACAATAAGCATGCACTAAATTTTAATGGATAACACCATGTCACACACAATAAATATGTAATAAGTATTAATGGATAATATCATGTAAGATACAACAAGCATATACTAATTGTTAATAGATAATGTTGTATATCAATCAAATTAAATATGCCAAATCACAAGTATGAGAGAAACATGTAAGCACATATAATCAAGGGTTTGAAGTGTCACTAAAGTTGCCCCCAATAGGGAGGGACAACACAAACAATTTAATCTATAATGATACATCATGTAAATATACTGAAAAGTTTCACATATGAAAAACAAGCAATGACAATTACTAAAATTCTTGATTGAGTGATGCTTTTTGACAAAATTATTAAAATTGTCTCCTAGACATTCTTCAATCAATAACATAACTAATATTTTTTGAACATTCTTAAACTTGTCTTTTAAGCATTCTTCAAACTTAATTATGTAATACTATTTTCAAATATTTATATAAAATATATTTAGCATAGAGGGGGGGTAATTTTTTTATGAAAATAAGAAGTACAAAGCAAGGGTGTTACATAGACTTATCAAGCTCCACCAAGTGATCCAACTGTTGAGACAGATCCGGGGGTAACTAACCCCTATCCACCAAATTCCAATCATGAATATGATCAGAAGCCCATTTAGCTAAACAATCAACAAAACCATTCCATTCTCTAGGAATATGAGTGAAAGTAACAGACTCCAGAGAAGCACAAAGGTTACGAATTTGTTCTACAATCAAATCGAAATGCCAGCTAATATCATCTAAATGCCGCCTATTCAACAAGTTCACCACAACCTGGGAATCAGACTCACATATGAGCCTTTGCCACCCCAATTGATTTCCACGCTCCACAACCAATAAAATGGCCTGAGCCTCCATTAAATTATTAGTATGAAGACCCTTATAAATAGAGAAGATAAATTGAACATCTCCAAAGCTATCCCGACCAACCCCACCAATACCAGCATGACCAGGATTTCCACGAGAAGAGTCATCTATGTTGATTTTAAGGGCACCCCGAGGTGGAGGGGACCATCTTCCCTCTCTATTCACTTTTGGGGTAGGATGTCTACATCTGTTGTGCATGAGTTGTCGTTGCAGAGGAGGAAGATGAAGATGATCTTACAACAACCAAAATCACCAGGATCCACCAAAATAGATAGATCACACTTAGCCACAACAGTTTCTCCCAAAGAATGTAGACTTTTCCACCACGCATGAGGGGCCACCAACATGACATCCTAAAAATTTCGACGATTCCTCTCTAGCCAAAGGTTCCAGATAATAAAGGATGTGCCAAGAGCCCAAGCAACTTGAAGAAAGGAATTAGAAATAGGGGCCCTTCCCCACTGATCCACAAACTCCACCAACGAGGAAACATGCCAACAAGGCGTATTCCACACCCTCCACCAAGAATGACAAATCTCCCTAACATAGGAACATTGGAAGAAGAGGTGAGAGACACTCTCCTCACAACCATGACACAAAACACACATAAAAGGGCCTTAGAAACCACACTTACATAAATTATCCCAAATAAGACACTGATTTTGAGCCACTAACCACATGAAGAAATTGCACTTGGGCCATGACAACTTGTGCCACACTTGCTTCCACTAAGGGACCTCAATATCCCCAAACAACTGCCTACCCAGTTGCTTATAACTAGTGGATACATAGTACTTCTCAAACAAATCAAAACCATCCCAAGCCAAGACATCAGGTCCCCTCAAAGAGTTACAAGCACGGGAAGTCAGGAGCTGAGCTAGCTCACGCTTGTCCCCCTCAAACCCCCTAAGTGGCCACTCAGAAGGTTGCTTCCAATGAAAGCTTACAGCTGAACCACAATGTTGTGCAACCTTATAATGCTCCACGATATCCTAGCCAACCACCATAAAAACATCACAAAGGGACTGGAGATGCGGAAAAGAAGAGAGAATAGATGGGTGACCATCCCAAGAATTTAACCAGAAAAGAGTCTGTGACCTTGAATGACAGATCCAAAAAAGTGCACGCTTAACCAAGTGTGACCCCACCTTCAAAGTATGTTAAATCATAGAACCACTCCCCTCCAGAGGATAGCGAGAAACCTCAAAAGAAGCAACACCTCTAAGATATTCATGGTTGAGAATATGGGCCCATAACTGGTGTTGATTGGTACACCAACACCAATAAAGCTTAGCAGCAAGAGCTTGCTTGTTCAAAATAGTAGAGCGTAAACCAAGACCACCCTCCTACTTTGGTCTACACACAATTTCCCACTTAACAAGGCTCCACTTAGTAGACAACAAATTACCACTCCAAAGAAATTGACATGAGAGAGCATCAAATTCCCTCAGAAAATACATAGGGGTTGCTTGAACAAAGCACCTATAGATGGGAAGGGCTTGGATAACAAACTTGAAAAGAGTCACTCTAACAGCTGTAAAATAAAACTAATTTTATATAATGTGCATATTATGTATAAATTATTTTTAACAAATATTCAATTTTTAAAAATAAAATAATTATTTATTATTTTTAAATAAATAACATAAAGCAATCTTCTTCAAATTACATAATTATAACTTTAAATCTCATTTTATTAATTTTATCAAATTTACCACATCTAAAATTACTTCAAGTGTCCTTTTCAACTAATTTGACGATTAACGCACCTTGTGGAATTTGATCAAGTTATACACTGCTGTCAATTTCAACTAAGGATGAAGAGATTACGTATAGGAAACTTAGCCAATCTCATAGGACACTACATTCTTTTATAATTTTTAGCTTGTTGAAAGTCAATATCGCACTGGCTAGACCAAAAACTATCTTCTTATTCATGATTACAGGGATTTGGCAAAAAGCAGGGAAAACTGAAACAGGACACTTAGATCTTGTCAAATTGGATGGATGTCGGCCATTCAGTTACGAAGAGGTAAGAGTTATGACTGGCAGATTTCAGACGGAGATTGGAAAAGGAGGATATGAAGCTGTTTTTCTTGGTTCATTTTGTTCATGGATTTCATTAAGTGGAGGATTTTGAGGTGGAGAAGGGTTTGGATAGGTTGAAAATAAATTTCAAAATCAATTCAACAAAATATACTTTAAGCTTGATTATAATTATAAAAATACATATAACTTACCTCTTTCCCATCAAGAAACTATTGAGGAGGATGAGATGGCTCAAATTCAACACAAATATGGTCACATTTTCTTCTACTCACGTTTTTATTTCAATGAAGAAAATAGAATGAAATAAAGTAGCTCTTAATTTCTATGTTTCTTTTTGTCTCTATAACATGAACATGTTATAATGTAAGAATATTTAGGTTTAGATTTATCAAAAATAAAAGCACTTGAATTTACAACACAATTGATCCTTAATGTGTTTGCATTTTAATGTGAGCACTTTCTCTTTTATTTCATCTCCAAAACATTTTTTCACTCATATGTTTCTGCACCTACCATTGAGATAATGTTTAATAGATAGGGAAAAAAATGTTTTTACAATTCACTCACATATATTATTTGTTTACTTTAATCTTTTATTAAGTACTATTTTAACAAATTAAACCCTATTTGGGGCTTATATGATCTAGGTAATGTTTGGTTGAAAAAAGAGTAAAGAGGATTTGGTTTAGCTTTATTGAGCTTAAGTGTTTTTCATATGGTTATTGTTGTTTAATAAATTATTTGTCGATGATGTCATTTTGAGTCTTGGGTCTAAGTCCTATTTGGTTTATGGGAGAGTTGAATTTGTTTGTTTTCTTTTTATAGTCCTTATGTTAAGAAATTATAGCATTTCTTTCTTCCCACTTGGACTTTATTTCTAGTAAATTTGTGATATTGGTCAAGTCATGTCATTTTATTTGGAAAGACTAGATTTGTTATCTCATCTTACTAAAATTTTAGATAGGTTGTGGTTGGTCCCTCTAAATTTCTTTGGTTTATATGGATTGATAAAAATAAAGAGTTTTCTTAGGATAATAAACATATGCTTATTGAATTTTCTCAAAATCTATAGCTTCCTTTGTTGCCAACAATGTTGTATTGTAGTTGCATAAGAGGAGTGAGGATATTAAAACAAATATTGTAGATGAGGACTCTATTCTTGACGATGGGTTCTTGGAGCATGGGACATGGTTGCTAAAGATGTGTTGTATGACCAATATCATTAGCTTGTGCAAAGTGGTGTTGATATGCTTGGCACTTTTGGGTCTCTTGAGCCAAATAATCAATCCTTTTAACGAAGTGTTTCAACCATCCTAATACTTCTCATATGATTGTATCTACTCATTTTATTGCTTTTGGTAGTGTTGATGTTGTTCTTGGTGGCATAGAGGATTGTTCTCATGTCGGTGTTTTTAGTATTGGACCTTGTGTCCATGATAATGGTGTTGTTCCTGATGTCTAACACTATACTAATGTGTATGCTATTTCTAATTTAATTGCTAGAAAAATGAAAAAATGTAGCTATTAATGTTTTTGGGCAAGATGATGATTAATTTTCTATTGGTATTTCTTCTAATAGAAAATGTGATGGTGTCTTTTCCTCATTACTAGTTTTTCCTATTACAATATTTCTCATGTCCTAGTTACAAAGTATGTGGATTTCAAATTTTTATCTTTGGAGAGGAATGCTAAAGCTTTTATTAGAAAATTGGACAAGAAGAATGGTGAAAAATGTTCTAGTTAAGTGGCAAGTTGGTTTTCTTTGTAATATGGCTAGATAGTTACTTTTCTATTTAATTTACCTTACTTCTTGTAGTTTTTGTGTAGTTTCTATTATATATGTTCCCACTTTGTAGTGTTGAAGTGGTGTTATTGACTATGGTAGGGTTTGTGTGATCATGTTTGGCCTTTTTGATGATGGCTTGGACATTTATTTGTAGCAAATGTTCAATTTTATGAATTGTCTTTGGTTTCCCTCCTTTTAGTTTAGGCTAAGAGGTGGTTTGGGTTAGAGTATAAGACTATTTAGATTAGTTATCCCTTTATTTCCATATTTATTTCCTTTTTGTCTCTTCTAACTTAATGTTTATATATCTTTGCGATCAATTGCTCATATAAAATATATTTATAAACTATTTTCAATATTAAACAAATAAAATAAACATGAAAAGAATTCATGTATATCAAGTAAAAAGAAAGAAGCTACTATACTCAATTTTACATTTTTTTATTATCTAAAATAGGAACTATGTTATATGCCTCTATTATTTTGAGGGTTATAACTATAAGATCCACTTCTATTTGAAATGGATTGAAGAGAAGAAAAGTCACATCCTATGTATGTAGGTTTGAGACATTATCCCTTTGACAAATGGCCTAGAGATATATCAATTATATATGATAGTCAATCTAAATCAGAGCAAGTTCAATTTTTCTATACATCTCTTATTTTTTCCATCTAGGAAATGTACTATGACCAAAGTGGGAGACAAAATTGGTTCAATTTCACATTTAACCAAAGCTAAATTTGTGTAAATCTACCAAATTTATATAGTTCCAGTGACATAGTAGAGTGGGAGTATAGCCTATGATTATATTATATTAAAATGTATTGAAATATCTAGGCCTAAATGACAAACTTTTAAGCTCTAGAATCATACAATATTACAACACAAATGAGTTGCAAAAAAAATAGAGATAATTTAATTGAATAATAGAATCAACAATCATATCAACAACAAAAAGATTTAGATGGCTAAATCTCAGTAATGGACTAGGGAAATATCCATAGAAAAAAGTATCAATTTTCTTACTGCTCAGAAAAAAAAATACAGTCTTTACACAACAACCATTTAATTCTCTTTTTAATTTACAAAACTATATAAAATATCTTCAACATAATGACACTATTAGATCTAATTTTTTTTAATAAACTACCTCAATTTTCTCTTTAAGAAAAGTAAATTTTTAACGTAAAAAATTTGCTTTAAAGACTATTTCCCCCAAACCCCATTTAGAGAGATCCCAACCTGATGAACCCCACACACCTTTTGAAGCCCCAAAGATAGATTGATCTCCAAACCCAACATAGGTCCAAGTTTTAAAGAGAATACAAAAGAAGGAAAACAACACTTCAACACCTCAAGATTAGGCTAGGTTAAACTCAAACAAAATAAAGATAAAAAAATTAGATTTATATACCTTGTATGAGTTGCTCCTTGGTTGGCCCTTTGATAGTTGATAAATGTGTGCTCCTTGATGACAAATTGACTAAAAATGGATGCAAAATGATCTAGGTTAGATGATGAATGCAATGAGCTACTTGGGTATTTTGATAGATGAGTACAAATGCAAGTGATGAGAGCTTAAAGCATGCAGCAATGGAGGATATGAGAATGCCCAAAATGCAAGTATGAGAGATTCAAAGTTGAAATTGTGAATGTGATGAATGAATGAAATGAGAGAAAATATTCCATCTTAAGGGAAGAATCTCTAGAGAAATGGATAGTCAATATCTTGCCAACATGGGTAGGGGTTGTGGTGAGTTGAGGACTCACAAGCCCTCACATCTTTCCATGTGGAGGATGAGATGTCATAAGGACAAGTGAGTTGGAAAAAAGACATATGAGGTGGAGGTACTTGCAAGTACCTTGGGATTGGGAGAAGATTTCCTTAAAAAAGAATTTTTTGTTTCCATATGGGAGGAAAGTGACATATGAGGAACTTTAGTATTCCTCAAAAATGTCCATGGGGAAGAGAGAAGTGGTTGGGAAAATAAATGTGAATTTTAAATTCACATGATTGAGAGTACTTTGGGGATAAAACAAGGTTCTAAAAAAGGTAAGTACTTGTCCTCATGTGAGTGATGTGACAAGTGAAGATTTCTAGAACTCCTAACAACTTGCATGGCGAAGAGGAGAGTCTTAGAGGGATAAATGTGAATTTTTAATTCACATAGGGAAGAGGGTCTAGGCTAAATGTGGAAATTATAAAGGTTGACCAAAAGTGTATGATAAATTTAGTAAGGGGATTAGATTAAGATCATGCAAACAGGTGACTAAGAAGATTAATGGAAGATTAGAAGAAGTTGGAAGATGTTGAGGATGTAACATTAATCTTGATTAAAGGTGTGTACATCCTAATCATGGATTAATTAAACTAATCCGGATTAGAAGAGGTTATGGAGGATGTGACAAGGAGAGAGAAAACGAAGAATTTCAAATTGATTTAAATTCCAAAAGGTTAAATGACCAAATTAAATAAATTGACGTATTTATTTAATTTAGAGGAAGGGTGAAAGGTAAAGTATTTAATTATAAAATTTGAAATACTTTAGGAACCTTAGGGAAAGGGGAAATATTAATTAAATAAGTTATTTAATTAATATTGACAAAATAGACAGATGAAGGAGATAGGTTTGACCATATGGAAGTGGTCAAATTTGGATGTCTACGTTTTTCCCTTCTTCAAAATATTGTTAAAATAACAGTATTTCAAAGAAAAATAAAATGTAGATGACTCTATAGAGGAAGCAACTAAAAAATGATGCCCCAACATGGGAGGAGTTACGTGAGCTGCCCAAATGGAGGGAAATAAAGGGAGATGTCCCAATCTTGCAAGGGAATGACCATACTGGAGGAATGGAGGAAAATGGTAGGGTATGCCCCCTTGAGAGGGCAGTTGGGGAAGAAACAAGGGCCCCAGGCGACTTTTCGATATGAGGAAAAGGAAGGTATGGTTAGATAGATCTCGAAAAATCATGAAGATTGGCTTTTGAATGAAGGCAAATGAACACGGCATGCAAATGGTAGCCCTAGGAAGTTAGACGATTAGTTGAATTAAAAAGAGGTTTAAATAAAAGGGAAAAATACCCTTCACTTAAAAGATGTTAAAACGAAGGGAAAAAGTTATATAAGGTAATTTTGGAAATTAACATTCCTCATTTGCACACCTGGCAGTTGAGCGAGAGAGAGTGAAGAGAAGAGGAAGGAGACGAGGAGACAAGAATGCTGGAGGATTACGATTCTAACATCATCCACTAGGGGGACGAGGTACGATAGTTCTTCCATGAGCGCGCGGTTCCACGTCAGGTTAGGATCAAAAATCTCTTTGTGACATTAAATTTTTTTTTGTATAATTTTGAATTTTAATGCTTGTTTGAAAACGTGGGTTTTGGGATTGGGGTAATTTAGGAAAATGGGTCATGGGAAAAATTTGGATTTTCGCTCATCGGGTAGGAAAAATCGCCTATTAGAGGCAAGGGAGAGGGGGGTGAATTTTCCCCATTAGAGGGTAAATTTACCCAAAAAAAAGAAAAGAAATACCCAAAAAAGGCAAGGGGAAAAACAAGGGAGGGTGGATTTTCCTTGGGAACGGGAAAATCCTCCCTAAGAAACTAGTTAGGGGGGATGGGTGACTATGCCTAGCAGAGGGGCAATCTCGCCCATAAGGGGGCAAACCTTCTCGGGACAGGGGTGACCCCTCCTGGGCGCGGTCACCCATCCAGGGGCGGGTTCGCTCGCCCTTTGGGTGAGTTCTCCCCTCAATAGGATGGGTTCACCCGCCCTTCGGGCGAGCTAGCCCCAAGCCAGGGTAAGTCTACCCACAGCTAATGCAAGCTCGCTCATGAGTCGAGTGGGTCTACCTGTATCTGGGGTGGGCTCTCCCACGATTCAGGATGAGTTTGCTTGTAGTCAGGGTGGGTTCACCCAACGTCAAGGTGGGATCTCCCACGGGTAGGGAGGGATTCCCCGCCATCGAGGCAGTTCACCCAAGGGGCAAACAAGGGGGACAAGAAAAGGAAAACAAGACTGAGAGAAACAGGTAAAAGTTTGGGCCAAAAAGGGAGAGGGGAAAAGATTAGTGAAAAGAGAGCCTGAGGCCAGGAAAATGGACAAGAGGGAGGAGATGAGGAAAAAGATAAGATGACTAACATGTGGTGCTTGGTGTGAATGCAGAGCTTTGACAATTTGCTGAAACATGGGAGGTGGTCAGAGGTGCTAGAGGTGACAATAGCGGCCATGAACGAAGTGAACCATGAGGCTCTGTCATGGGCTGGACTACTGCATTTGTTAGGATACCCTATGATTAGAGTGTATCGAGTGATGCTGACAACCCTTATAGAGCGCTGGAGTTTGGAGACCTCAACTTTTCACTCCCAACAAGGGAGATGACTGTGACGCTGGAGGATGTATGACAAATACTGAGACTTCCTATAGCAGACCACTTAGTGAGTGTGACGACATCAAAGGGGGCGGCGCTGGATTATATCATGTGGGTTTTGTTTGGATGAGATGACCTACCTATGCAGAGGAAGAGGTTGGACATGGACCAATGCTTGGCATTGGGTGTGCCACTGCTACCATTGTACCTATGTAGGCTAATTAGTAGATTGTTGTTACCAGACTGGAGTGGACCCTTCTGCAGCCTGAGCTATGTGGAGGTGATATGACACATTGTCAAGGGGAGAGAGGAGTAGTTCGCATGGGGTACATGCATACTAGCAAAACTGTACAGATACATGCACATCATGTGCTACCAAGAGGTGCTCAGCATGACGCAGGTGATGCTACTATAGGTATGGGCCTGGGAGCACATCAGTGTTGCTAGGCCAAGAGTGGTGAGAGTACGATTGGAGAATGATGTAGCACCAGTAGCTTACTGGTACGGGGCAGAGTACAATTGGGTGTGACACAATGAGGGCTTTGGGAATCTAGATAGGTGGAGGAGGACACTGGATGGCATTTAGGAGGAGGATATAGTGTGGAGGTCGTACATGACATAGTGGTTTTCGGGATGGTGGAGAGATGAGGAGAGGCAGAGAGGCTACTTCTGTACCATATGCTTCATAGTTAGGAGGGAGCCACGTACAGTGGAGGCACATAGACTAGAAAAGGTGACCAACCAGTTTGGTTTGATGTAGGATATTTCGTGTGAACCAAATAGATTATGATGGATCATGTGAGAGCAACCATGGGGAGAGCTAATTTTGCTGAGGTTTGTGGGAGAGAATTGGGAGACATTGTAGCTAGTACCCTACTCGGGTAGGACTGGGGGGAAGTAGGGGCAAGAGTGACAGTTCGATATGTCACATGGCATACCCATCACTAGCCTCTACAGATTACTCTAGAGGAGCCTATTGTGGGGGCACTGGGGTTTGGGCTAGAGGATGAGCTTTGATTAGCAAGCTAGAGGAGAGGACAAGAGGCAGCTGGAGCAGTAGGGTAGTAGGGGGATGTGAGGGCCACAAGACAACAAGATAGAGGACAGGAGAGGATGAGGAGGAGGAGGAGACAACAGAGGAGATCCAGAGTGGGGATCGAGGTAGAGGAGGGGAGAGATGATGCAGGGATGGAGGAGAGGGATGGGAGAGGGTAGGAGGCAGCTAGAGTAGCAGGGCAGTAGGAGAGAGGATAGATGGCAGCTGGGGCCATAGAGCAGCAGGAGAGGGTGAGGAGGAGGAGGAGACCATGGAGGAGAGCCCAAGTGGAGATCAAGGAAGAGGATGGGAGAGATGAGGAAAATTTGGAGATGATGGATGAGAGAGATGAGGTAGAGGCAGAGGTAGAGGTGATGGATATGGATGTTCATGATATTCCCCCATTGGCCATGGTGCCACCGACAACAGAGGATCTAACTATACTGTTGAGAGGGGCCATGGTGAGATTACAGATCACCAAGCAAAGACTAGGAGATACAAAGGCTATGAGATGTAGACTAGAGGTTGAGGTGAACATGCTACGAGCAGAGGTAGCTATCATGTGGGCAGAGGGCGAGAGGGTTTTTAGGTCTGTAGCCATTGCAGTGTCACAATATGAGGAGTTACGGGTAGATAGGGATGGTTTGTGAGCTAAGGTGAGATAGCTACAAGCATAGGTGACTTGGCTAGAGGGAGAGGTATCCAGAGAGCATGAGGAGGCAGTGGTTGCGAGATGGGAGCGAGACAGGCTAGAGGTAGTGGTGACTATATTGCAATTGAGGGGACAATGAGAGCCTGGAGGATCAATAGAGAAGGTATCTGTAGGGACCATGAAAAAGGAAAAGAAGGACCTAGATGATTTGAGGATACAGGTGGAGGGGCTACTGAGAGAGAGGACTGAGTTGATGTGGGAGCAAGACGAGCTTTGTGACAGAGTCGAGGTAGAAAATAAGATAGTGGGGGACATGGGACTGATGCAAGAGAGAGAGGATGCTATGAGGGTCTAGGTACAGACCTTGTAGATAGAGAGGGATGCAATACAAAAACAGGTTCAAACCCTACAGGGTGAGAGGGATGTAGCACGGATATAGATGCAGACCCTGCAGAGGGAGAGGGATGTGGTGGTGGCTCAGGCACAAACAATGGAGAGAGAGAGAGAGATGCAGTACAGGCTCAGGCATAGGCAACGTAGGGTGAGGGTGGTGAGATAGGGGTAGAGGTACAGAGATTGCAAGCACAAATATAGACAATGCAGGCTAAGAGGGATAGGGCCACAAAGCAGGTGTCATGGATGGGAGCAGAGATAGATTAGCTGAGGTTGGCACAGGACGCATGGGTGCAGGAGTGGAGATCCATTTGTGGATCCTGGGACAAATACAGAGGAGAGTGGGACGTATTCAGATATCAGGCAGTGGAGCAGGATGAGTATATGCGAGAGGCCATCTATTATATGGTGGCCTACTATGCATCAGTGCTAGAGGAGTGGCGGATACCTCCCTACATTTGAGCGAGGCCATAGACTCCAACCCCATCTGAGTTAGGAGGGAAACATACCCATGGATACAACAGTTGGAGAGAGACTCCTCCACGCAAAAGGGGAGTGCCAGACTCACCCCAGAGATTAGATGTGGGAAGCTCGTTGTAGAGAAGGGGGAGGAAAGGTGGCAAGATACCAATTTTTGACAGGTGCATGATGGATGTACAATACAGAGAAACAAGATTAGAGTTGATCTAAAGCCTTGTATTTGTACTTTATTTGATGATATATGTGATGAATATGTATTTTGGTTATATTATGGACATTATTATGGACAATGTGATGGACATTGTATTTTGATTCGTATATATGATATGCGATAGCCCTTATTGACAATCTGTAATGTTCATATGATGGGTAATTTTATTTATGTATATGTGGATGTTTACGATTTTATTTTGGATGATCATTATGATATGATGTATGGATAGGATTATGATGTATGTTAATGCTTATATGTATGACAACTAACGTGTATGATGTAGGATGGGATGATTGATTTATGACTTGATATGCTATGGATATGGATCTAACAATTTGTGATGTAGGTGGCGATGTATGCAATGTGCTAATGATATGGCCTAATATGAATAGATAACTAAATGAATTTAAGATGCTTAGAATAACCATATATGATTAATCTAAACAACTTAAAAGAAATATGAGATGGTAATGCATATGAGATGAAATGTAATGAATCTATAATGTGGGATGAGATGCAATTAAATTTCTTACAAACACTAACAGATAGATGAAATGCAACGTGGATGTACCTAGATGAACTTTATTTCCGATCATGCTTGCTTCAGCTTATGCAAAATAAAGGTGTGATATGTGAGTGATATGACCTAACATGAAATTAAATTCATCATGAACATGAGTGTCAATAAGGACTTGCATAGTAATGAGGGTAGGTGGTAGGTGTATTGTTGGTTTAATAGCAAGTACTTCTCCTGCAATCATTACAAAATTGAGGGAAGATGGGTGTGAAATTGCACCTATCAAGAACCTAGGTATCCTGAGAAGAATGGGAGATGAGGGGATGAATGCTTGCACAACCAAAATCATAGGTCATAGATCAGGTATGAATGCAATGTAATGGAATTGATCATGAAATGTAATCCTAATGCAATTTTCCATTTTCAGAGCACTGATTTTTTCTATAGCATAAGACACCAGGTACCATGGTATGTAAACCAAGGAAAATTAGTTTCTAATGCATTAAAAAAACACAAGAGACAATAAGGATATCCCAACACCCCAAAGTTTCAAAGACCTTGGTCAAGCCAGGAATTGGGATAACCACAAGTACAAAAGGATGCCCCAGCATAACACAAGACCTTGGGGATCTTGGTGGGTACTACACGGGACAACTAGGAAGAAAACAACACAACAAAAAGATCAAGGTATGACCCTATGTTAACTGATCAAAACACACCATAATATGACAAATCATGGTGGCCTTAACAGGTTGTGATAGGGAGCTCAAATGATAAACAAAAGCCAAAAGTATCAAAATATCACAATCAATTTCAAAATGTCCTTTGCCATAGGATCAAGAGGATGGATGGGGTTGATGAGGTCTATTAGGAAGGATGCATCCTATTGAGACCAAAGATGGATAAAAAACTAAAAGATCGATAAATGACGCAGGAAATACCGAAACCGACTGAATCTCATGATACGAGTGGATCTCATTTGTGAAGAACTAGCTAGATAAGGACATACTCGATGACAAGACACAAGATACAAAACACAAGATTGACACACCCTAATGACCTAGGGGCTCGGGGGCCGATCAAAGATTAGCCTTGCCTACATGAAAGCACAGAGTCCTTGTAGTTCAAGAAAAGACTATGGATAAAACCAGAAAGAGGACTAATGAAGACGGGCAATGGAAGACAATGACTAGACAAAGAAAAACAAAGCAAATCCCTGGGGGTGGATAAAAATATCAACCTTGCCTACATGAAAGTGTAGGAGAAACGAAGTTTGAAAAGGAAAAAAGATGGACCAGGGACAAGAGCACAAAGGGGACAATGGAGACCACGATGGATGACCAAAACAGGATGGAAAAAATTCCTTGGGGGTAGATCAAATGATCAACCTTGCCTACGTGAAAACGTAGGGGTAACATAGTTCGACAAAGACCATAAAGACCGATGGGATATGATGGGATCTAAATGGAGACCGACACAATGGAGGAAGCTAGATGGACATGAAGGATTGACAAAACAAGCTCATATTAGGATAAAAAGCTCAAGATGATCGATAGCAGATGAGGTTCATCCAATGCTCAACCAAAATATACCAAGCGACCAAATGAAAGATGTGAGTGAAAGGATGGGATCAGTGGGATGATAGGATATGAGATTGGGATGGATGGAAGCATAGAGTAACTAGGACTCAAGGTAGATAATGATTAAGCCCTTTACAAATGGTGTCTATGACCAGGTTGTCACCAAACGTACTTATCCAAGGTACCACCAAGGGTGGTTTTCACCATAGGACAAATTATTTCTCTTTACTATTTTTGGATTTTTGCAGGATAGAATACCCCAGCTGACTTAAGTGTAGAACCTTTTAAAGTGCATGATATTAATGGGATCCTCTAGGGGATCTCCTTCAGGTGTAGTGAGTCAATAGGCCCTTGATCCATATTTTGTGGTGATGACATAAGGACCAAGCAAATTTGCTTCAAATTTTCCCTTCTTTTCTCGGTCCTGTTGAGTGCGTTGATTATCCTTGAGGACTAAATCACCAATGTTGAACTAGTGAGGATGGACCTTCTTGTTGTAGCTTCTTTTCAAATGATTCTGATAGGATTGAAGGTGGTCATACGCTTTGATCTATCTTTCATCGAAGAGTTCTAACTGGCTGAGTCGTGAAACTCGAGCATCTTCATTGCTGATAAGATTCTTTAGGAAGATTCTCAATGATAGGATTTCTACCTCAATCGACAAGATGGGTTCAACACCATAGATGAGAAAATACAGAGTGGCACCAGTAGGGGTGTGAATGGAATTGTGGAATTCCCAAAGGGTGGGATGGATGTGAAGGTGCCAATCTCAACCAGTATTGTTGACAACTTTTTTGAGGATCTTGATGAGGGTTCTATTGGTGGCTTCTACCTGACCATTACCTTGGGGGTAATAAGGCGAAGACCAATGATGTTGGATATGGAAAGTGTCACAAAGGTGTTTCATGACTCAGTTTTTGAAAGGCTTTCCATTGTTAGAAATGATGGTGGATGGTATTCCATATCTATAGAGAATATGGAAGAGGATAAACTTGGAAATTTGAGTACCTGTGATTTGTGAGAGTGGCATTGCTTCCACCCACTTGGTGAAGTACTCTGTTGCAGTAATGATGAAGGTATGGCCATTAGAGGATGGGGGATATATCTTGCAGATTAGGTCAAAACCCCATTGAGAGAAGGGCTATGGTGCTACAAGAGGCTACAGGTCCTGTGCTGGATCATGTATTAGATTAGCATGTTGTTGACAGGGTAAGTACTTTTTGATGAACTCACAAGAATCATGTTCTAATGTAGGCCAGTAATATCCTTCTCAAAGAATTCTCTTCGCTAGGGCCATTCCATTTGAGTGGGACCCACATACACCACTATGTATTGTCGTTAATGTAGTGTGGGCTTCAGTATCATTCAAACACTAGAGGAGGGTTCCATCATACCCACATCAATAAAGTGTATCACCTACAATGGTGTAGCGGGACATACGTTGGATGAAAGACTTATGTTGTTTTCATGTGGATTAGGAGATAGGATGTTGTCGTGAAGGTAGGTGTAGATATCATGGTACCAAGGGGACGTGGGACCTACAATGTCACACACCATCTCACTCTCTAAGATATCATAAGTTGGGATTATCAGTTGTTCAACGAGAAAATTACACTTTATTTTTTCTTTGGGCATGTCAATTAAGGAACCAATGGTAGTCATGGCATCCATTTCTTTGTTCTAGACTCTTGGAATCTGATTAAACTGGATGGAAGTGAAATACTTCTTGAAGTCGTCTACCATGCATTTATAGGGAAGTAGCTTATCATCATTTGTGAGAAACTCATCATTGACCTATTTGATGATTAATTGAGAATCACCAAAGACTCTTAGGTGGGTGATATGCCATTGGATTGCAATTCTAAGGCCAGTAAGAAGAGCTTCATATTCAACTATATTATTTGTGCATGAAAAGGCCAATCCAAATGACTTTGGTATATAATCTTCTTGAGGAGTGATGAGCAAGATTTCTACCCTAGATCCATTGTGTGTGTACGACCCATAAAAGTACAATGTCCATGTGGCCACTTTTGTTATTGTGAAGACTCCTTCATCAGGAAATTCTATTGCTAGGGGGTAGGAATCTACTAGGGGAGCATCTACTAGTTGATCAACTATCACTTGTCCTTTAATAGCTTTCTAATCCACATATTCTATATCAAATTCACTTAGAATCATGACCCACTTAGCCATGTGACTAGTTAGAATTGTCTTGGATAACAAGTATTTAAGTGGATCAACCTTGGAGATGAGCTTTACTGGATGACTGATCATGTAATGCTGGAGTTTTTGTGAACTGAAAACCACGGCTAGGAAAGCTTTTTCCATTGGGGAATAGTTAAGCTCATAACCCACGAGGGTTCGGCTGATGTAGTAGATTGCTCTTTCCTTTGATGACTCATCATGTTTTTCCAGCAATGCCCCTAGTGCCACTGAAGTAGTAGAAATATACAAGAGTGGCTTACCAGGAATTGGTGGCATAAGGATTGGTGGGTGAGCCAAATACTCTTTGATTTTTTCAAAGTCGAGTTGACATTGTTAAGTCCACTTAAAAGCATTGTCCTTCTTTAGGAGATGAGTGAATGAATGACACTTGTCAACTAATTGAGCTATGAACCATTGGGTGGATTGTAGTTTACATTGAAGGCTTCTTAATTGTTTGAGGTTATGCAGTAGAGGCATATCCATTATTGCTTTGAATTTTATTGGATCAACTTCTATATCTCTTCGAGAGACAATGAAACCTAGTAGTTTTCCTGATGTGACCCCAAAGACACATTTCATAGGATTTAGCCTTAGCTTATACTACTCTAGATGCTCAAAGATCTTCTTGAGTACCATAGGTTGTTCTTCCCTTGTTCTTGATTTCGCTAATAGATCATCAACATAATATTCCATTATTATATGAATGAGATCATGGAAGATAATAGTCATGGCTCACTGGTAGCTTGCCCCCATGTTCTTGAGACTGAAAGGCATGACATTATAGCAGAACGTTCCCCATGGTGTAGTGAAGGTTGTTTTATGTTGGTCTTCAAGTTTGATTCTAATATGATTGCATCCAGAGAAGCCATCCATGAGGGAAAGCATCTTGTGGCCTGTAGTGAGGTCAACCAACATTTCAATGTTTGGCAAAGGAAAATCATCTGTGGGACAAGCCTTGTTGAGATCACAAAAGTCTGTACATAATCTGATAGCATTGTTTGGTTTGGCTAATGGAAATATGTTTGAGATCCACTCTGAATAGTCAATGGGTCTTATAAATAATTCATTGAATAGCTTCTCCATTTCTTTCTTAACCAATAGAGCCACTTGGGGGTGCATTTTTCACAATTTTTTCTTGACAGGTTTGGCATCAGTACGTACATCCAGGTGATGTACCACTAAAGTAGGGTCAAGGCCTAACATGTCTGAATATGTTCATGCAAAGTTGACAATGCCTTCTTTGAGAAGCTTGGTGATGGTAGAATATTCTTCCTCTAACAGTGCTTTGGCTACATATGTAATTTTGGGATCCCCTTTAGTTCCCAAATTTATTTCCTATGTCTCTTCTATCAGGATGGATGATCATTTAGAGAGCTGAGTTCCTACAAGGGGAAGATGAACATCCCCATCTTCTAGCACCTCATTGAGGTTTTTGCTATCAGATACACCCTTTTTTTTTACTTTTTCTAGGTCAAGAAGCACCTCAGGGAGGTTTTCACTAGGTGACCTTTTTTTATTTTGTTTCTTTTTACTTTTTCGGTAGGGTGTTCATCTTCCCCCAATCCCATAAGATGTACGTATTGATCCATTGTAGGAAAGGTATCGATGGGTGTGCTACCATGTAGGTCCTAGTCTATAAGTTCAGGATGTTTAAGGGATAGGCTAATGGTTCAGCTGTGTAAGTAGTCAAACATGGAAGAGAGGTCGGTGTGATCTACATCATCGTATGTGTGTATGATGGATTCCTCCTCTAGTATATCTTCAAGGAGACTATTGCTCTCACTAACATTATTAGAGGCACTAGATGATGCTATAGGTCCCTTTTGTTATGTGTCCTGACCTAAGCCTGAGTATCTTGGTCTTATTGTAGCCTCAATATAGTGTTTCCTTGCTCTTCGGCACCAAGGCCTCCCCCCTAATAATTGTACTTCTTTGAAAACTTAGATGGACAAGTTCTCCTGGAAATATTCTTTTAGAGGGGAGGGATTAGGTTCCTCACAGTAGACCCATTGGCTTATGTCATCTTCTGGCGCATCTTGTCTTAACCCAGGAGAGTAGTAAGTACTAGTTCCCACGTTCTTGGAGCTCAAAGTGATAGTCTTGTCTTTTTGTTTTGGCGTAGACTACGAAGGTTGGTCATTTGTGTGTGGTGAGGGTGGCATAGTTGCCACGTTCAGAGCTATGCACATCTCATATTCACCACATCCCTTGTCAATGATCTGGACTTTAGTAAGGGTGGAATCAAATGGGGATGATGGAGTGGATGAAGTGGTGGCTAATGTGGTGGTAGATGATTGGGAAGATGACGTCTACGGTGCTCCCATTTCCACTCCACGACAATAGTGGGAATGAGGAAAATAAGCTTCTAATGTGCGACAATATTCAAATGGTTGGGGATTCGTGTGCATGATAACTTCTACCCCATTGAATGAGAATTTTAGACATTGATGGTATATGGATGGTACAACTTGCATGACATGGATCCATGGATGACCGAGGAGGAGGTTATAGGGTAATTCCAGATCAATGACATGACATGTAGTATATTGCACAACTGGCCCAACCTGGATTGGAAGACATATTGTCCCTTTAGAGTCATGCTCTACATTGTCATATGTCTTGATTGTTATGACCTGATTATTTAAATCAGCATGGGTGTATCCAACTTTTTTAATGAATTTCAATTTACAAAGGTTTAGGGAAAAACCATTATCTACCAAGACCCTTTTTACTTTGTGACAGTTTACTAGGACCTCTAGATGAAGGGGATGGTTATGATTAGAGTCAATGCAGGGAATTTTTTTTGGCTAAAACCTAGCTGATAGGTTGTTGAGAGGTTCCCTACCAATGCCTTGAATTGGGAATGGTCTATGTTATTAGGGACTTGGGTGTCCCATAAGGCCTTATTTAGGATTTCTTGATGTGTGAGAGAAGACTTAAGCAAGTCCAGAATGGATATCTGTGCCGAAGTCTTTCCTAGATGGTTAAGAATGTTATATTGAGAATTCACAGGCTGTGATTGAGTGGATGCGAAGGCTCTAGGGACTGTGGTTTGATGAGTGGTAACAACACACTAAGGATCCTCTCCTTTTATGTGTATCATAGATACACATGGTTCAACTTGTTTGATGTGCATGATGAGAACTTCATAGTTAAGTGGCACATTTTTGTAACTAATGTTGTTGCTATTGTTATTATGATTATTGTTATTGCTAGGTCATGTGTTTGAGTTTGATGTGCTTGGGCCTTGGTTATGCTTAGGGAAGGATTCTGATATATCTACAATTGAGCATTGGAAGAGGGTGTCATGTTGGCATCCACATGTATGTCACCCCAATCAATAAGATCCTGGATGTACATTTTCAGACCTTAACACTTATTCAATGTATTCCCTTTAATCCTATACTGGAACTCACAATATTCGTTTTCCTTAAACTAGTTTGGTTTGGGTTTGGATTCGTCAAGGGTTTAGTTACAGGATATGTAATCGGGTAATTGGCTTGCAAGAGCCTATTAAACACGACACTTAGGGGTTCTCCTAATTGAGTGAATTGACGCTTGTTACGCCCTTGATTTCTTTGATTGGATTGTTGAGATGGATAAGGTTCCCCTTGAGGCACTAATATGGCATTAGGCATTGGCTACTAAGGAGGAGGTATTGTTGCTTCTGGGAAGCATTGGTCACTTGGACATGTTTAGTGTCAGTGACACCATCATTGACAACATTTTTATTTTTGTTCCAATATCAGGTCTT
The DNA here is from genome assembly GCA_007258455.2 of Sequoia sempervirens. Classification (NCBI taxonomy): domain Eukaryota; kingdom Viridiplantae; phylum Streptophyta; class Pinopsida; order Cupressales; family Cupressaceae; genus Sequoia; species Sequoia sempervirens. The sequence goes on along the minus strand of VDFB02083991.1, from coordinate 170,479 downwards.
GTCTCTGGATGATTTCTCTCTATCAGAGTTAAAGATTTTGACTAGCCCTTTGGTGATGAGGGCTCTCTCAAGAATAGGACCTTTCTCCATTATTTTAGCAAAGTTCATGACACAATGGAGTTTAAAGTTGTGGATCATGTCTAGATGGGAATTTTCGATGAACAGGGCGACCATGTCCTTCTCCTATAATGGGGATTTCATGTGACTAGCTAGGGCTTGCCATCTTTGAAGATAGCTCACAAATGTTTCTCCCTCCTACTATTGTTCCTTCAAGAGGTCTAGTGTATCGATATCCTTCTCCAAATTGAAGGAGAAGTGGGAGAAAAACTCTTCTAAAAGATGAGCAAAGGACTTGATAGATCCTTTCTTGAGACCCATAAACCAATCAAGAGCTATTCCATGTAAACTCCTAGGGAACAATCTCATGAGGTAATTGTCATTATCCATGACATGTTGACAGTGGGTGAAGGTGAGCCTTAGGGTCTTTGGTTCCTTTGTATTTATCAAATTTCAACATTTTGAAATGCTTTGGGAAAGGAGCTAATGAAACAAAAGGATCAAACAAATAGGGACAAATGTCCTCAAATTTGAATGATTGCTTTCCAGTCCTTGCTTGTAAATCCTTCACTGCAACTTTGACTTCTTCCAAATCTTGGTTGATAGGTGTTGTGGGAGTTGGGTTGGATGGATTAAGCTGATTGTATAGAGGATACTGCTGATATGATGAGGATGGTGTTGAAGCAATTGGATCATAAGAAGGTTGAGGCATATATGGAGATGTTTGTTGGTACTGATTAGTGTAAGTGGATTATGGATTGACGTAAGGTGGATAGGAGGATGATGGATTTTGATGGTAAGAGGTGGAAGTCGCTTCTTGGTAGGGTGCCTGTTGTTGGTAGTATGAGGTGGATGGAGCACCCTATTGATATTTCGTAGCAGCTTGGTAGTATGATGACATGGAAGCCCCTTGCTGGTAGGGAAGTTGTTGATAGTAGGAGGTGGGTTGAGCCCCATGTTGATAAGGTAGTTGTTGTTCCTTATAGGGCATGGATGAAATACCTTGTTTGTATGAAGGTTGTTGTTGAGCGTAGTATGTATTGGACTAGTAATTGTATTCAACATTGGGTTTTTATGTGATGTATGGAGGTTGTTGTGGATTAGACTATTGTTGGTATGGGTTTGTGTGCGATTGCAAAAGATTAGTGTATCAAGGCAGTTGAGTTCGCGGGGGGTTCTGAGCGGTCACATGAATGTTTTGACTAGGATTGGACGTAGTAGCATAAGCGGTGTATGTACTAGATAGTTGGTAAAGATATTGCATGAGAGGATTTTGTTGTGTTTGTGTGGGAACGTGTGTATGATTGGGTGGTTGTTGCTACTATGGGGGTTATTGATAAAGTGGGATTGTTGTAGAAGCATTATGGGGCGGTTGTGGTGGCTGTGATACAATTTGCGTGACTTGATGTTGGGGTTGTGTAGGAATAGTAGTGTTTTGTTGAGGAATTGAAACATTTTGTTGTGGAATGGTGACATTTTGTTGCAGGATTGTGACGTTTTGTTGTAGAGTTTTTTGATGGGGTGGTTGAGATGAAATAGTAGTGACAACATGTTGTGGCGGTGCTTGTGAAGGGATAGTGGTGTGTTGTGGTGGTGCTTGCATCATAGTGGATTGATGAGGATTA